>RJWJ010003111.1:69737-90658 GCA_004363605.1 Indri indri | reverse complement strand
AATTAATTGGACAGCTAAAAATATATATAGAAAAAAAATTAGCCGGGCATGGTGGCGCATGCCTGTAGTCCCAGCTACTTGGGAGGCTGAGACAGTAGGATTGCTCGAGCCCAGGAGTTTGAGGTTGCTGTGAGCTAAGCTGACGCCACGGCACTCGCCCCAGGCAAGAGAGTGAGACTCTGTCTCAAAAAAAAAAAAAGAAAAAAAGAAAAGGAAAACCAGAATGTGGTGGCCTGCCAGCCAAGTGAATAAAGTTTTAAGGAGGGAGGGAGACCATCTGTGTCAAATAAGAGGTCAGATAAGATAAGGACTGTTGAGTGACTACTAGAAGTGAATGGTACTTTGAGAAGGACAGTTTCAGTGGGGTGGAATGGGCCAAAGCCAAATTGGTATGAGTTTGAGAGACCGAGAGGAGAGGAAGTGGAGATAAGGAGTGAAGACAACACTCAAAGTTGTACTGTAAAGGGGAACAGGGAAATGGGGCAGTAACTGGACCCGGGGCAGTGTGGGCTTCATTTTTGTTTTTGTAAAGGTTGGGGAGTTGCTAGTCTTGCGATGTTGAATTTAGTAGCAAGGGTAGAACTGATGATACAGGAGAGGGTAGGAATTTCTGAAGCAATGTCTTTAAGTGGGGAAAATGTGATGGGATCTAATTACTGCCCAGTTTGGAAGCCTTATTAGGAGCGTGGGCAGTTCATCCAGAGTAACATGAGAGTAGGTAGAGTACTAAGTACATGGGCAGAGATTCAGGTAAGAGGATAGATCTGTGTAAAATGTGGAAAATTTCTACTACTTCCCTGTTACATTTTTTGTATTAAATATGTTAATACTTGTAAAGGGATGATTACAGAACACAGTGTTCAGTAAGTGTTTACTAGTTAATAATCACTTAAATCACTATAATGATCACTTCTAGAAGTAACTGTAAATGATTTGGTATATGAAATTATTAAGTTTATAATATTTGTAAAGTTACAGTGTGATTTACATGACCAGTTTCCTTCAATCACTTGTATGAGTAATACTCTGCAAATATGGCTTTTCGCTTGAACTAGGTTGGTTCAGTCAATAATTTCTAGATATGCCATCTTTTCTTTGCAAAGAGGCTGGCCACCAGAGGTGCTACTCACACAGAATATCAACTTAAAGGACATTCCAGAAAGATAAGATTTTTGTAGTTCTAATCAGAAACATTATAATTTTATGTGTTATGGTTTTGAAGGTGTTTGGTTTTAATATGTGGGTAAAAAGTTCCTTTAGCAAAATTGTAACATCTAATAGAAATGAAATTCTTACAGGATGTAGTGGTACCTACTTGTAGTTCCATCTATTCGGGAGGCTGAGATAGGGAGGATCACTTAAGCCCAGGAGTTTGAGGTTGCAGGGAGCTACGTGAGGCCAGTCTAGGCAATATAGCAAGATCCCATGAAAAAAAAAATCTTTTTATATCTTGGTTAAGACAGAAGTAGCAGAGAAATCACATATATTCATATAAGTGGCAATTGCAGTTTTAGGACCAAATTTAAAGTTGGGGCAGATAACGTGGGAATATTAGAGGGCAAGTTGGAACCAGGAGATAACATGGAAGATCTACTCAAACTCTCACTGGCTTTAGGTATATTCCTATTGTGAAAATTGCGACCATTGAAGTCCATAAGAACATCAGTGCCCGTGTAGCATGAGATCAGGGTTGAAAGGGTAAAAAAGGGGGATATAATGATTAGAGACCTCAGTGTCTGTCAAAAAGACAGTTTCTTTGATGAAAAATTAGATCTTGGTGTTACAGAATCCTAGGTTCTGACTGGATTGTAGGGTAACAAGTAATAGGTCTAAGGGCCAGTAGATTTGGTAAGAAGACTTAGGAGGGAAAAACCTTTATGAGACTTTTAGATGATCTGGGAAAATTGGAAACTAGAGAGGAGGGTTAAAGAGGAGTAGATTTGAATCAAAGGCTGGTAACTGAAAAAATTTAGATTTAAATATACTATGTTTGAAATGCATTTAGAACTGAATTATTTTCATTAAATTATGCTTTCTAACATCCCTCAATTGATAACTGAATGTTCAACATTTGAAAACAGAATATTCTGAGTTATGAAATAAATGAGTTTAGATTTGGATCCTTAATATACAAAGGCATATTAAACTAAGGAAGTTATATGGCATAAGAAAGACAAAAGTTTTCGTCTTGTAGGTGTTCATAAGAGGAGGAGACTACCTTCAGTGGAAAAGGCTTCATGGAGGAAGTAGCATTTTGAGACAGCCATTGAAAATGGAAGATAGGAATGTTGGCAAGGATATTCTGGGTAACAGCATGCACTGTTAGATGGTGAAGAGTAGTGTCTGTACACGGCATAAGTAGTTCAGGTTAGAATTAAGTCCAAATAAGAAACTTCTCAAAGCACGGTTTGTTCCTCCCTCCCCTCATGAGTTCTTTTTTTTTTTTTTTTTTGAGACAGAGTCTCACTCTCTTGCCTGGGGCGAGTGCCGTGGTGTCAGCTTAGCTCACAGCAACCTCAAACTCCTGGGCTTGAGCAATCCTACTGTCTCAGCCTCCCGAGTAGCTGGGACTACAGGCATGCGCCACCATGCCTGGCTGATTTTTTCTATATATGTATTTTCAGTTGTCCATATCATTTCTTTCTATTTTTTAGTAGAGACGGGGTCTCGCTCTTGCTCAGGCTGGTCTCGAACTCCTGAGCTCAGGACGATCTGCCCGCCTCGGCCTCCCAGAGTGCTAGGATTACAGGCGTGAGCCACCGCGCCCTGCCCCGCTCATGAGTTCTTTAGAAGTTTGTAGGTGAGGCGGATGGGGAAGGGAAAAGGGTGAGAGGGTGAAGCAGAAATAAGCTATGGGGGAGTAACCAACCATATAAAGAAATTACTTTTAAAAAGTTATGTAAGAGAAAATGCATGAAAAGCATAGGAATATAGAAAGGAAGAAAAAAGCTGTAGGCACAGAAAACACTGTGAATAATTTGCTATGCTCAGAGTTGTTTTAATTAAAATTACATTAAAAATTATAACATGACAGAGTCAAATTCTCTTAAGATAAAATTTCTTAAAATAAACTTAAGGTAACAATGAAATTTAAACATGAATGAGCACAAGGGCCCAGTAGAAAAATGGACAAGGGCATGCATGAACAGTCTATTTATGGAAGGTTACAGATTGCTTTGAGAAATATTGAAGATGCCCAGCTTCACTCACAGAAGCACAAATTAAAGCTGCATGGAGACATTCTTTTCACTTGCACAGGAGCAATACCCTCTTACAGCGAATGAAATGATGGATTCTCAGGTATACCGGGTACTCATTTTCTAGTCCCCTTGTTCTTTTTAGTTCTGTTTCCTTTAATATGGGCAATCGAGTTTTATTAGGTAAGGAAAAGGAGAAAAGGCTCTTTATCCAAAAGAAACCAGTAGAGTTAGAAAACAACCTGGAGGGAATATACCCCAGACAGGGAGAAGAAAACATTTTCTGAAAAAGGAAAAAAAAATTAAGATGAAGAAAAGAATAAGTTTGTAAGCAGAAACAGGATTCTATAAGAAAGGAAAGGAGTTCTTGAAGATAATTTAAATATTCAAGAGAAGAAGGGGGATGTTAGAAGATAAAAGCGAAGAAGTATTTTGGAAAGTACAACAAATAGGAAACTGTAAAAGGAGGAGCGAATTGCAAATATAACTGATTAAAACTTTATAAAAAATTTAACAGTGTGGTGCTACGTTAAGAGAAATCAAGTGGTAATTGTCTCAATTGTGTATTTCTGTAAAATAAATTCCTAGAAGTGGACTTCAAATGAAACAGTAAAAAATAAGTTTTTATAGTGCCAAATTGTGCTCTAGAAAAATTTTATCAGTTGACATTTCCATCTACTGCTAGTTGGGTCATATCTCTGCCAATTCTGGTTAAAATTGATAATATCTTCCTAATCTTGTGATGGAAGTAATTCATCTCTCTCTCTCCCTCTCTCTCTCTCTCTGATTGCCAATGCCCTTATTTAGGGATTAACCCTGTCATGTGGCAAATGTTTTCTCATCGGTTTTTCTTTTTTTGGTCTTTTGAGTTCCTCCTCTTCCTTTTAAACCAGAAGTTTAAAGTTTTTCTGTGGGAATCCACTTGCTCAAGGCTTCTTGGGTGTGGCTCTGGGTAAAAAATAAATAAAGTTTTTGTGTGATCAAGGTTCAGTTTTTTCATTTATGGCTTCTAGGCTTTATATCTGATTTGAGATTTTTCTTAAACCAAAATTATAAACATGTTCCCCACTCTATTTCTCATATTTTGTTTCTGTACTGTTATGGTTTTGTTTTCTACATTTAAAGTTTTCATCTATTTGGGCTTTTCATCTATTTGGTAAGGATTTAGAGATTGACTTTATTTTCTGTAATGGCTAACAAGTTGTCCCAACACATCATTTTTGACTGATCTATCTTTCCCTTCCTGATTTGAAGGGGAAATCAAATTCGTTATATATCAAATTTTCATATGTATTTTCGTTCATTTCTAGACTATTTTTATTTCTAGATCTCCAGGTCCATGTTATACTATGTTAATGTAATTTTAGAAGTTTTTTTCATTTATATATCATCTTATTTTCAAATGTATTTTTATCAACTGTGGGCAAATAGATTTCTAAAAAGCTTATAACAGGTACAATGTACACTATCTGGGTGATGGGCACATATATAATTTTGTCTTAAGTGTAAAAGCAATCCATGTAACCAAAACATTTGTGCCCCTGTAATATTCTGAAATTAAAAAAAAAAAAAGAGGCTTAAAAAATAGCTGCCTTTGTCCCTCTCACTTGGAAAGTCCAATACCAATTTTGAATTTTTTTTTTTTTTAATGTCAACTTTTTCTGCTTGGAAGCTTTTTTAGGGTTTGGTGTTCTGAAATTTTATTTTTATGTGTGTATGTATATTTATATCTGTTATCTATGTCTATCTATACCCATCTATATATGTTTCTCTCTTTTCTGTTTTCTATATTCTCTCTGGAACTTCTGTTAATGGGATGTTGGTCTTGTTGAGCAATGTGGAAAGGTCAATGTAAGCCATGTGGAGAGAGCGGCAGGAGATGAGGTGGGACAGCTGAAGGGGAGGGCATGTGCCAGGTCCTATGGGCTTGTGAGCCGTTTTAAGGATGTCATGGCAACATTTTTGTTTTGTATTGTTACCAGACTTTAATGGGAATACTTTTAGTTTTTACCTTCCTGGTTTAATGTATTGTGTGTGTATAAAATCTCAGTAAAGACACACACATAAATACAGCTTAATATATAATTTGTGCTGTGTCTTAAAAATGTTGGTGCTGTATCTACCTTTATTTTACTGGGATTGAACAATAACAATGAATGTTTTTTTTCCCTTTCAACATTAATATGATGTTGGATCAAGAGATTGAACCTCTCTTGACTTTTGGAAGACTGACACCTTTTAAGTTTATTGTTGGGTTATGTTTACTAATATTTTATTTTATAAAGGCCTATAGCATAAAGGTTAAGTGCCTAATCTCTGGAGCCTTATTGTATGAATTCAGACCTAAGTTCCTCTCTTATCTAATTTCTCTGTTTCTTCAGCTGTCAAGTGGAGACAATAATAAGCTCATAGGGAGCGGTAATCATGGAACTAGCACCAACATTGTACAGGTTGTTAAAATGCTTGCCCCCTTTGTGATCCAACCATGAAAGGGGTAATGTGTGGCACAAAAAGGGAACTGTGCTACAGCATAGCCTAGCCATGGCATCTTTCAGATTGGTTGGTGTCTGTTCTATACGTGCTTTTAAATATTTTGACCCTCAGCTCATGAAGTTTTTTATTTTATTTTATTTTATTTTATTTTTTGAGACATGGTCTTGCTCTGTTGCCCTGGCTAGAGGAGTCCAGTGACGTCATCATAGCTCACTGCAAGCTGGAACTCCTGGGCTCAAGCAATTCTCCTGCCTCAGCCTCTTGAGTAGCCTAGGACTACTGGCGCATGCCACTGTGCCCTGCCCAAAGACTTGTATATGGGGAGTTTTGGTAATTGTTATTCTCTAGATAATCTGTATTGATTTTGATTTCCATCTTTAAGTGGAATAATTTAAGGAGAAGTATTAATGTAAATCATCAAGTTTGTAGCATTAAAGGAAGTTTAATTGCTTCATTCTGAGATTGTGGTCTAGACTGTTTCTCCTTTCTTGAATTTTTGAGGTGTTAACGGCTTAAATAGATGATTAGTTTTTTAACTGTTCCATAGAGACTTGATTTTATTTCATCATATTTTCAGCCATTTTATCATTTGTCTATTTGATCTTTCAGGATTGAAGTAGTGATTGCCTTCTGTTATTCTTATAACTGCCCAAAGGTTTTTCTTGTATTTCTTTAAAGTTTTTGCTCCAGCTCTATATTACGAAGATTTTGGTGTATATAGTTTTATAAACATTATATCTTTATAGATTATAATCTTGATCATTGTAGAAAGTAACCCTCTTTTTGCCTTCTTTAACGTTCTTTCACGTTGAATTCACCTGGTTTTAAAAGGCTGTTTATACTTGCTAAGTATACTTTTGTCTAACCTTTGCTTTTAACTTCTCCAAGTTTCCGTTTTAGGTTTGTCTCTTGTAGACCCCATGTAGTTGGATCAAGGTTAGTCTTTTTGGACCCAATTTGAGATGCCTTTAATCATTTACATTAATATTGTATATTTGGTTTTACTAATATAATATTAGTCTTTTTTGTTGCCTCATTTTTGCTTGGGTTTCTTTCTTTTTTTTCTTTTAAACTACATGGTTTGTTTTATTTGCTCTCCCTTCTCTTATTTTGGAAGTTATATACTGTATTTCTTTATATCTAAGGTACCATCGATTGTCGTATGCTTCATTATTTTGTGTACCACTAATGGTTAAATGCTGTCAAAGAAACTGACACATCGATTGTAATATGCATGCAGATTTCAGATATACTAAAATGTGAAAAAAGTGCATCTTAGAAGAGATGAAATATGGCAGTTTGTAGTTCTATGATTATTATAAAGCCGTAGCTTTATTATATTTAAATCTATTATGTTTATCAAATTTTTCAGGAGTGGTTGTTTGAATGCTATAGTCTCAGAGTTCTTAGGTTTGAAAATATCTGTTAGTGGCTTTCATAAAGGAAATATTTTGGCTGGTTTAGAATTTCTAAGCTATGTTTTCCTTTCCTTTAATACCCAGTAGACATTATTCCATTATCTTCTGCCATCTAGGGTTACTCTACAGAAGTCTGGGGGCCAGCCTGACTGTTTTTCTCCCTTTGTAGGTGACCTACTTCTGCCTGGGTATTGGTAGAATTCTTTCTTTATCCTTGCAGTTTAGTGACTTCATCAGGATATATCTCAGTCTTGGTGTGATTCTCTTTTACATATTCCTGTTACATGGTAAGCCATTTCAAACTGCATTCAGGAATATTTCTTACATATCTTTTAATACGCTTTCATTTTTATTTTTCTTTAAGAAGCATCAGTTTTATGATTGTTTATCTTCATTTCCTACCTTCCATTTCATTATTTTTCTAAATGCTTCCTTTGTTCTTTTTTTGCTGTGCTCTATGTAATTTTCTTGAGATTATCTTCCATTTCATAAATTTGTTTTCATCAATATCAGGTCTACACTTCCTATATATAATGTGGTTTTCACTTTGCCAGTGGTTTTAGTATTTCATTCAGTTTTATTTATTTATGTCTGTGAGCAGTCCTTTCAACTTGTCTCAGTGATTTCCCTCTTTTAAAAAAAACCTTTACTTATGGTGAAAACAGGTAAAACCACATTGTTTTTGAGAAGATGGGTTAAGATCAGTTGCAGAGCAGCTAATACCAAAATTTATTCTCCCTGAACACAGAACAAGTGACCAGTAAAATGGTTTTATCAATCATGTTGTTAGATGTTGTGTTTTATTATTGGGATAAGATATGGAAAAGTCATTGTTCATTTGCAGGCTTATGGGTATTTCTTTTTGCAGTTGGATAAACTTCTTTTGTATACAGTAGAAATATGTTTTTGCCATGGGTGCTTTTGTGTACGAGGGAGAAGTGTTCAATGACTTTTTCCCTGTTAATCACTGAAAAGCTACTGTAGATTTTTTTATTCAACGAATTTTAATGTAGACTAGAAAACATTTATTGAAACCATGACTGACACATACTCTGTCATCTGTGTGTGCCACAGTAAAAAACCTGCTATGTGATTGTCTCTTGAATGCTAATTCATTTTTTTTTTTTTTTTTTTTTCTGAGACAGAGTCTCAGTCTGTCACCTGGGCTAGAATGCCATGGTGTCAGCCTAGCTCACAGCAACCTCAAACTCCTGGGCTCAAGCAATCCTCCTGCCTCAGCCTCCCAAGTAGCTGGGACTACAGGCACCTGCCATCATGCCCTGCTAGTTTTTTCTACTTTTAGTGGAGATGGGGGTCTCGCTCTTGCTCAGGCTGGTCTCGAACTACTGACCTCAAGCGATCCTCCTGCCTTGGCTTCCCAGAGTGCTAGGATTACAGGCATGAGCCACTGTGCCTGGCCTGATTCTTTTATTCTGAAGAAATGAAGGTGATCAGTGATGTGCCTCTGATCATCTTTAAGGATTGAAGGACATAGTGAAAATTGTGCATGTGTACAAGTTGTGGTTATTGAGAGTAAGACTTTCACTGTGACTTATAAAAAAGGTATAAGATTTTACATTTTAAAATATTTTAGCTGTTTAGGGAACAGATTCTCCCATGAGTTTTTTCTTTCTTTTTTTTAAAAATGGTGGCCGAGATACAAGCATTCTTTGTCATTCTTCATGTTAACAAAGGTTATTTCAGTTGTCTTGCACATTTAAAGTCTGCCAACAACTTAGTATTGTGCATAGCCAGAATTTGCAGTTCCAGAGTCTAAATTGTAGCTTATCCTCATCAATTAAAATTGTTATCCTAATTTCTTGAGGATTCCAAATTGTTGTGCTTGATTGCCAGTAATGTGGCTGCTTCCTAAGATGATATACATTTTTAACTCATTCATTCCTTCAGTAAATATTTACTGCCAAAGACTGTAACATGTCTTGGGGCTGTATCAGTACACAAACAAAAAATCCATATGGTATTAGAACTTGAATTCTAGTTAAAGTAGGGGAGACAAGAATTAATAGAAAGTCGTAGAACGCTATGTGGAAAATAAAACAGAAAAGGTATAAACTAAGGGTGTGTTAGGATATAGGGGTTATAATTTAAAATAGGGTGACATTTGACCAAAGAATCAGGTGAGGGAGTGAATCATGCAGAGGGTATAGCAAGCACACAAGTCCTGAAGTGGGATAGACTCGAATGTTGGAGGAAGAGGACGGGGAGAAGTTAGTGGAGGCCCAGAGATAGAAGATTAGAGAGAGATGCTGGTTTATTCTGGGGAGACTTGTAGGCCACCACACAGGCCATTTACTCTGGATAGAGAATGGGAAGCCATTGGGGTAGTAACAAGAGCTGAATTCACCTTTTTACAGGATCACTTCTGGCTGTGCTAGGCTGAGAATAGATACAGCAAGGAAGGTATTTTATGTAGAACCCTGGCGTGCGTGTACACCGACACACACACATAGCTGAAATGAAAGCTCTGCCAACAATACCCATATTTAATTTTTCTTTTCAGTTGGGAAACAGAAATGCTGGTTATGTTCCACTAGATCTATTTCATGAGTACATGAGTTATAGTTGAAAAATATTACTATAGCCTTTGACATAGGGGGAAAGAAGTAAAATTCAAGGTTATATATTAAAAGGAAAATGAACAAAGTGTAAAATAAAGAATAAAATTAAAAATTAATATTATTTATATACTTAGTTTAAAAAAAAGCAAATAATCAAATACCATAAATTCAAGAGGCCTAATAATGAAGAGCCCTGCTCCCCAGAGGCAACTGCTTTTAAAAACCTTTTCAGTCCGGATCTCCTGGGGGCTTAACTCCCTGCTTCTAAATAATATGCTTATAGTGTTTATTTTTTGGTTTATCAACTTTAGACATTCTCTGTTGACTTCTTGCTATGACAGATGTTTTCAGTCCCACTTCTCACTACTGACCTTCCTCGTACGACGGTCACTGAACCGGCGCCTCTCTGGGGTTCTGCCCAGAAGATTAGCCTCCCTTCTTCGCCGCAGCCCCTCTGTGAGTATTCTGTGCCTCTGCTCCCTCTGCTCTGCTCACCCCGTTCGCATTCTTCCATCTGTGTTCATCCTTCAGAACCATGGACAATCCACCTGGTCTTTTCAATAAATACTTTTAACTAAAAAACTATTTTAAGGTTTCTTGAGAAAATTTAAGTTCTTAGGGAGAAGAGATAAACACATGTGCTTATAGAGGCACCTTGGATTGGAAGACAGGATTAGGCCAGAGTTTTTTGTTGTTGTTATTGTTTTTAAAAATATGTATAGTGTATGTTTTTAAAGAGTGAGATATATTTATTTTATCTTTTAAAAAGGATTGTAAATATTTCCCCAGGTCATTATTAAATCGTCCTCTTTCTAAGTATTTTAATAGATGTACAGCATTTTTTCATATGCTTGTACTATAATATTCCCCACATTTTGACTTTTAGGTTGTTTTTAAATTATAAATTATTTAAATTGTAACTAATGCCTTCATGGATTTTCCCGATGAAAAATTTTATACATAATTTTGTATTTCTTTTAGGATAAATTTGTAGGAATGTTCACTTCTGAGTCAAAGAAAATAAGCATTTTCGAGATTCTTAAATTACTAATTGCCTTCTAGAGAGGCTTTGCTAATTTGTGTTTCCACTATCTTTGTGTTAAAAATGCCAATTTCCACTATGTCTTTAAAACTATCAGGAACTTTAAAAAAATGTTTGATTCTGCTAGGTAAAAAGAAAATAATTTCATTTTAAAAATTGCCAAGAAAGTTGAACACTGACAGTTTGGAGAGAGAGAGAGAGTGTGTGTGTGTGCATTGTTTTAAAGGTTAAGAGCACTTCTTTGCTTTTTAATTTTTTATGGCTATTTTGGCATAGAAACTTTATATTTTATCCGATTAATAATTAGGTTTTTCTATGTTTTCTTCCATTTCTCTAACACTTAGAATAATGTTTCCCATTCCTACAATCAAATAAAACTGAAAATTTTGAAGATAACTTTGAATTTGGAGGTTGGGAAGCATGGAAGAAACTCGACAATAGTTGCTTTTAGAAACCGGCCTTTGGCTTGTGTTGAAAATCCGTTGTGATCATTTAGATTTTGGATCGTTGCTGCCTCCGAGTATGACCTGTTGACTTGTGCTGTAGGTGGTGTTTATTAGACACTTCATAAAAGTACTTTATAACATGTAAAGCTTTGTAGACACATGAGATATAACTCATTGCTCTGGGTAACCTGGCTAAACTGGTCTTTCCACTCAAAGGGGATGATACCTAAGCTTTCTCTTTATGAGTCATGGTATGTCACCAGGGAATTTCTCACTCTTTGGCATAATTCCATTAGGAACTTCTGATGATGATTGTTTATCCCTTTTGGGGGAAAAATTAACATATTTAGTTTTAGACTAAGAGAACTTTACTGACATTTTAGGCTATTTATAAGTAGTAACATATAAATATTAAAAGCATACCTTTGGAAAGGCCTAAATGAGAAGGGACTAGGCAGCATAGTAAAAAAAAAAAGTTAATATTGGGAGGGAAGAAATTGGTTTATGAATTGGTTACAAAAGATAGATCAATATTCTTTTGAAGAGATCCCTGTTTTCAGTGGTTGTTGAAATCTTTAACCATAAAACCGTTTTGAATTTTTAATGTATTAAAGACCTTAAATTATGGAAATAGTATCTCTTTCTGAGCAGTCGATTAATAGCAGAAAGAAGAATCTCAGTCTCATTTTAGCTGAACACAGTTATTTATGGTTTTGGTGTATTTTTTACCTTTATCCTTTTAAATATGCATTTGTTTACCTGTCTTTTTTTTTTTTTTTTTTTTTTGAGACAGAGTCTCGCTTTTGTTGCTCGGAATAGAGTGAGTGCCATGGCATCAGCCTAGCTCCCAGCAACCTCAAACTCCTGGGCTCAAGCGATCCTCCTGCCTCAGCCTCCCGAGTAGCTGGGACTACAGGCGTGAGCTGCCACGCCCGGTTAATTTTTTATTTCTATTTTTAGTTGACTTGCTAATTTTTTCTATTTTTAGTAGAGATGGGGTCTCGCTCTTGCTCAGAGCTGCTCTCGAACTCCTGAGCTCAAGCGATCCACCCGCCTCGGCTTCCCAGAGTGCTAGGATTACAGGCGTGAGCCACCGCACCCGGCCGACTAGTTTTAATAAACAAAAAAATAACCTCTCATTCTTCTTTACCCCCAACCCCTGCAAACCCCATTCTGTCTCAATGAATTTGACCACTCTAGGTTCTTCACGTAAGTGGAATCATACAATATTTGTGCTTTCGTGTCTGGCTTATTTTATTTACTTAGCACAGTGTTTTGAAGGTTTATCCATGTTGTAGAATGTATCATAATTTCATTTCCTTTTTAACACTGAATAATATTCTGTTGTATGTATACACTGTAGTACATTTTGTTCACCCATTTATCTGTTGATCAGCACTTGGGTTGTTTCTACATTTTGATTGTTGCGAATAATGTATGAACATAGGTGTACAAACATCTGTTTGAGTCCCTGCTTATAATTCTTTTAGATACATAACCGGAAGTGGAATTGCTGGCTCATGTGGTAATTCTATGTTTAATATTTTAAGGACATGCCATACTACCTTTCACAATGGCTGTGCCATTTTACATTCCCACCAGCGATGCACAATGGTTCCAATTTCTTGACACCCGTGTCAACACCTGTTATTTTCTGTGTGTCTGTGTGTTTAATAATAGCCATTCTAATAGGTTTGAAGTGATATCTCATTGTGGTTTTGGTTTGTATTTCCCTGATGGTTAGTGATGTCGAACATCTTTTTATGTGCTTATTAGCCATCTGTCTTCTTTGGAGAAATGTCTATTCAAGCCCTTTGCCCATTTTTTAATTGAGTTTTGCTCGTTGTTGAGTTGTATGAGTTCTTTATATATTCTGGGTATTAATCCTATATCAGATATGTGATTTACAAATATTTCCTCTCATTCTGTGGGTTGCCTTTGATGCACAGAAGTTTTAGAGTTTGATCCAAATTATCTATGTGTTCTTTCATAGCCTACGCTTTTGGCATCACATCCAAGAATTTGTTGCCAAACCCAATGGTCCCCTATTTTTTCTTCCAAGAGGTTTATTATTTTAGCTTTTAAGCATAGGTCTTTGATTAATTTTGAGTTAATTTTTACATACGATGTAAGGTAGGAGTCCAACTTCATTCTTTTGTTTATGGATATACAGTTTTCCCTGAATCATTTATTGAAAGACTATCCTTTTCTTATTGGGTGGTCTGTCTGGTCACCTGTGTTGCAAATCAGTTGGCCACATACACAAAGGTTTTATTTCAGGGCTCTTATTTTGTTCCATTGGTCTGTTTGTCTGTCTTTGTGCCAATACCACACTGTTTGACTATTGTAGTTTTGTAGTAAGCTTTGAAATCAGGATGATGAGTTCTCCAACTTTGTGCTTTCTTTTTCCAAGAATGTGTTAGATATTTGGGGGTTCCTTGAGATTCTGTATGCATTTTAGGATGGGTTTTCCTACTTCTGCAAAAAAAAAAATTGTTGGAATTTTGATAGGGATTACATTATATTTGTAGGTTGCTTTGGGTGGATTTTTTGTTTTTGAAGAAAAGATTCAATTGTAAAAGTCTATCTGCCTTTCCTTTTTTTTTTTTTAACTTCTCAGTCTATTTCTAGTGTGTCTTTTTAAATCTTATATCACTCATACAGATTAGTGTAATACATACAGTGTAAAGTATGTACAATGTAAGAGTTATTTTAAAGCAATTACCATGTAACCACTACCAGGTGAAGAAATAGATGCTTGAAGTTTTATAATAAAACCATTGAACTAGACCATGGATAATTGAGTCAGTGAAAGTCAGAAAACAGAACCATATTATTCAGGATGCGCTAGAAAGAATACTGTTTTGAGTATTGTGTTATTAGCTGGGTGATTGGAGCCCTGAGGACGTGGGAGGATTGGATTTCTTAGTGCCTAGTGGTGTAGTTAGAGTAAGGAACCTTTAGTCGCCAAGTCCGAAAACACACTGCTTTAGAGACCAGTTATTTAAAGTCTAAATCTGTGGTGTTTTGTCCAGAATTGGGAGGAAATGATATTAAGAGTAAAGTAGCTAGAAAATATGTGCTTGTTAAAGCTGAGTCATATTGTAGTAAGACTTGAAGCTATGTTGAAACCCAGAATAGTTTGATCCTACTGTTCCTAATAAATAATGTCAAACCACAAACTCTTTACATAATTACAGTCAAACGTGATTGTGCATCCAGTTGAATAACCTAGCTGTTAACATTTTGCAAAGTATAGTGGTAGTTACTTAATAAATATTCTTCTGTAAGTGAACAAGTGCTATGTGAAATATGTATTTAGCATGGTTCTTATCTAAAAGTGTAGGCTTTATACCTAGAATTCATATGTTACATCAGTCAAATGAGTTTTTGCATCTCTCACTTCCCCCGGGTAAATGACTCCCTTTGAGCAGCTTATAATATAACATAATTTATATAGCCAGAATGTGGTAAATTCTATAACATAAATGTAAAGTGCCAGGGAACACAGATGAGACAATTAATTTACATTCCTGACATGGAATGTTTTTTAGGAAGATCCGACATTTGAGCCAGGACTTCAAAATTTGGTAGGCTTTCAACAACCAAAGGTAAGGGCTAGGTTGAAGTATGTATTAACTGCTTTAAGATAGGGGATTGGCATGAAAAAAAGGGATAGGATATGGTTTGTCCTATGTAGGAGTAGTTCAGTGATTGTTAGCATGAGTACCACTGTGTGTGTGTGTGTTGGGGGGTGGGGAGGATGTATAGTGAGAGATAGAGATGGAAAGGTTTATTTTGAAACCAGATCATAGAAGACAGTGAGTATTGTGTTAATGACCAAAAATGTCTAAAAAAGGTTAATCTTGTGGTGATTCGGAGGTTGGATTTTGGGAAGATGCTGAAAGTGGTGGGATCAATAGGCTCTTTGAATGTAAGGCGTGAGAACAAAGGAGCAATAGGTAATGATTGCCCGGTTTCAGGGGTGGATGACTGAAGGGAAATAACTGAAATAAAATCAAGTCGAAGAACAGGCTTGGGAGGAGAATGAGTTTAGGTTGAGGTCCTCATAAGACATCCAGTATTGGGAAATGGGTTCTGAAGCTCCTGGGAAGTAAATTGGAAAGTCACCCCCCATTGAAGGTAGAATTGGGAGAGTTCAGTGTGTCTGTGTGCCTAGAGGAAGGTAGTTGAGCAAACAGAAGAGAGCAAATGGCAGCGTCTTCTTTGAAGGCCTGTGTTGGAAGGTCAGGTAGAGGAAAGTGAGCCGTTAAAACCCTGAGAAGTGGTGTTTGGAGAAGAAGGAGAAAACTAGGAATGAAAGGGGAGAGTCACTAAAGCCTGAGGGAGGAGAGTGTGAAGGGAAGGGCGTGTGGAATTCACAAGCCCAGAGTGTATTCAGGATGTTACTAATTCAGGGAAGCAGAGGGTGAGAAGGATTGCTTTGTAGCTGGATTTTGGAAGGACAGTGTGTCTGATGAATTTGCTTATATACTCTGAGAAATAGAGGATCAGAAAAACTTTGTGTTTTTCTTTTTAAAATCGCGGTAACGCCTGTAATCCTAGCTCTTTGGGAGGCTGAGGCAGGAGGATCACTTGACGCCAGGAGTTTGAGACCAGTTTGAGCAAAAGTGAGAGCCCCGTCTCTATAAAAAATAGAAAAGTTAGCCAGGCGTGGTGTTGTGTGCTTATAGTTAGTCCCAGCTACTCGGGAGGCTGAGGCAGGAGGATCGCTTGAGCCCAGGAGTCTGAGGTTGCAGTGAGCTATGATGAAGCCACGGCACTCTAGCCCAGGCAGCAGAGTGAGACCCTGTCTCCAAAAACACACAAAAACAAAAACAACCCCCCCCCAGCTACATAATTATTATTGTTATTATTATTTTTGAGACAGAGTCTTACTCTGTTTCCGGGGCTAGAGTGCCGTGGCGTCAGCCTAGCTCACAGCAACCTCAGACTCCTGGGCTCAAGCTATCCTCCTGCCTCAGCCTCCCCAGTAGCTGGGACTATGGGCATGCACCACCATGCCCGGCTAATTTTTTCTATATATTTTTAGCTGTCCAAGTAGTTTCTTTCTATTTTTAGTAGAGATGGGGTCTCGTTCTTGCTCAGGCTGGTCTGGAACTCCTGAGCTCAAAAGATCCACCCGCCTCGGCCTCCCAGAGTGCTAGGATTACAGGCGTGAGCCACCCCGCCAAGCCTGGATAATGCTTTTCTTGAGACTCTAGAAGGGGGCTGGATGTGTTGGCTCGTGCCTGTAATCCCAGCACTTTGGGAGGCTGAGGTGGGAGGATCACTTGAGCAGAGGATTACGAAACCAGCCTGAGTAGTATAGTGAGACTCCATCTCTAGAAAAAATAAAGAACATTAGCCAGGCATGAAGGCATGGGCCTGTAGTCCCAGACCGAGGTGGGAGGATTGCTTGAGCCTTGGAATTCAAGGTTACAGTGAGCTATGATCCCACCACTGTACTCTAGGCTAGGCGACAGAGCAAGACCTACAAGACCCCATCTCCTTTTTTTTTCTTTGGACAGGTAGAGATACTCACCACTATACAAATAAGGAAAGACCCCATCTCTTAAAAAAAAAAAAAAGGCTCCAGAAGGAAATGTTTATGGGCTATCTTCTAAAGCAACAGGATTTAAACAAACGACGAACAGCCAAAAAAATACAGCCCTGCACAATTCTGTTTCCTTTGATTGTATTCCTTTTGATTGTGATTATACGACATAAGATGAGATCGTACTCAAATTTGTCTTTTTTTTTTGAGACAGAGTCTCGCTTTTGTTGCCCTGGCTAGAGTGAGTGCTGTGGCGTCAGCCTAGCTCACAGCAACCTCAAACTCCTGGGCTCAAGCAATCCTACTGCCTCAGCCTCCCGAGTAGCTGGGATTACAGGCATGCGCCACCATGCCCGGCTAATTTTTTCTGTATATATTTAGTTGTTCGATTAATTTCTTTATATTTTTTTTGGTAGAGACGGGGTCTCGCTCTTGCTCAGGCTGGTCTCGAACTCCTGAGCTCAAACAATCCGCCCGCCTCGGCCTCTCCGAGTGCTATCGGTCTCTCAGAGTGCTAGGATTACAGGAGTGAGCCACCGCGCCCGGCCGAGATCGTACTCAAATTTGACTTATTTTGAATGTCATGTTTTTGTGGCTCCTCTTTTTCTTCCTTTCACAAATGATGAACTTTAAGTTGAACAAGATTCTTGGTAGGAGGTTATTATGTGATGGTAAGTTTTTTAAAACATTTTCATTGTCCTCTAAATCCAGACTCCTTAGTAAGATCTAAGAATTTTTCCTTGGCAGGATGTTTTCTTCAGAACTTTAGAAGTCAGCAATAAATTGAGGGATCAATTTCTTATACAGTTCATTCTCTCTTTTTTTTTTTTCTTTTGAGACAAAGTCTCACTATATTTACCCAGGCTAGACTGCAGTAGCATCACCTCTGACTCACTGCAACCTCAAATTCTTGGGCTCCAACGATCCTTGTGCCTCAACCTCCTGAGTAGCTGAGAGTTCGGGTGCATGCCACAACGTCAAGCTAATTTTTTAATGTTTTGTAAGGATGGGGTCTCACTATGTTGCCCAGGCTGGTCTTGAGCTCGTAGTGCTCAGGCTGGCCTGATCCTCCTGCCTTGGCCTCCCAAAGTACTGGGATTACAGGTGTGGACCACCATGGCTAGCTCAGAAGTGGTATTGATACATGATGTGATACAAGTTGTGGGCATATTCCTGTCTCCCCCAGTGTACAATTCTGCAAATCCCCAAAGAACTTGTTTTTGTCCAGCATGTTGGATTGATCTGCTTATTCTAGTACTTACCCACTTTGATTACTTGATTGTAAAAATTGTGAAGCTTCCTGTTTTTGAATCTTTTAAACCCTGATATCATGATCACAGAAGTGCTTTAGACCAATCCCAGGGTTAATGCCAAAATCCTCAGTAAAATCTTAGCAAGTTGAAACCAGAAGAAGAGTGAATGACCAATGGGATTCTATTTAGGAACGCTAAGGAAATATACTACTACTACTACTACTACTACTACTACTACTACTACTACTACTACTACTACTATACATTAAAAAAGAAACAGTCCCATGATTGTGGGATCAATAATATATGTCTCAACAAATTAGGTATAAAAGAAAAAAGTATGTGTATGTCAAAAGGGCATTTAAAAAAATTCAGCTTCTATTCATGACCTTTAAGAACAAAACAAACAACAAAACCTAACTTAGAACCCTAGGTAAAGAATGAAACTACTTTCATGTGATAAGTGATAGTTATTGGAAACCAACAGTAATTATATTTTTTATATATTATATGTAAGTTTATATATAATTAAGCAAAACAAGGAGATTCTTTTTAAAAGTCAGGAATAATAAAAGGATGGGTATCACTACTGTTCATATTTTTTGGTGACATTATAGCCAGTGTAGGACAATAAGACAAGCAAGACACAAATAATATTAACAAACCAAACAATGTGCTACCAAGTGATTATTTACTTAAAAATCTAGGAGAATCAGGGCGGGCGCAGTGGCTCACGCCTGTAATCCTAGCACTCTGGGAGGCCGAGGCGGAAGGATTGCTTGAGCTCAGGAGTTTGAGACCATCCGGAGCAAGAGCGAGACCCCGTCTCTACTATAAATAGAAAGAAATTAGCCAAACAACTTAAAAAAAAAAAAATAGAAAAAAAAAATTAGCCAGGCACGGTGGTGCGTGCCTGTAGTCCCAGCTACCTGGGAGGCTGAGGCAGGAGGATCGCTTGAGCCCAGGAGTTTGAGGTTGCTGTGAGCTAGGCTGATGCCACGGCACTCTAGCCCAGGCAACAGAGTGAGACTCTGTCTCCAAAAAAAAAAAAAAAAATTCTAGGAGAATCAACTAAAAGTTAGAAACAAGACCTAAGTTAGGTATCTGAATAGAATATTTATTTAAAAATTGATAATTTTATCTAATAAATGAATTATGAAAAACAAAACAGGAAAATGACAAATCGCATGTCATATAATTGTAATTAGCATATAAAATAAAGCTCAATCTTACGAATAATGTAGCAGTTGTATTTTTGCCTATCTGATTATAATACAAAAAGTTATTTGTAGCTGTAGTGAATTTAAAACAACTCTAGGGAATTGACTAAATAAAATTTAGCACATAATAGTGAAATTTTAAACTTAGGGAGTATTTTATTAAGTCTACAAACAATTTTAATAACATTTGCTTATCTGTTCTTCATCAATGAGGAAGGCTATGAAAGGACTTCCTGCTTGAAGTGAAAGCAAGCACAGGGTGGTTGTGAATCCTTTCACTTCTGGAAAGTTTTCATTGATAATTAAGAACTAAATTTGACTAAGCTGATTTTTCAGATTTATCTACATAATAATTCTTTTTTTTTTAATATGAAAGAGTTAGGACACAGCAAGAGATTTGGTAAGAAGGCAGTTTCTTGCCTTAGTATATTTTGTATGGAGTTTATTTATGATTGTTTATTATTATTAGCATTGGACTTGGTATTAAAACAAAAAAAAAGCAGCTATTTAAGGTCAAGTGAGAATACCTAAAGAGTTACACAAAACTTTTATAACAGGTTGGCAGAATTTAAATTGCTTTGATATTGTGATGAACAGTTTTTGCTGTTTACTTTTGCATGTTAGTGTCTCACAATTGTGTAATGCGGTAGTTGGCTGCTGACTTTGTAAATATTGGGTGCATTTGGTCTTAGGTCCTCCACGGTTCTGTAACTTTGCAGCTTGGAGTTTGTGAAGGGAGTGAAGACACAGAAGGGGACGTGACATGGTTCAATGAATGTGTTATCCTAACCTTCATCTGATGACATAAGTTGCTGCATTGGATTTGTTTGTGAAATTGTTTTCTTTCGTCCTTTTAAAGCTGGTGAAAATGTAGTTGAGCCACTAATTAGCATAAGAAATAGAGATTTTCTGTTGGCTTTGGATGCATCTCCTTCCTTAGATTGCCTTAATTGCTTTTTACTGTCCTTCTTGATGGTCAGTGGTATTAAAAAAGAAGAAAAGAAAAACAGATGGTCAGTGGCGATCTACCTCTAGCCTCAGTGCTTCTAAATTTTTTATTTTCTGGTTTTTAATTCAGTTTTGCTATGTATTGCTTTAGGGAATCTGTCTTTTCCAGGAATTGAAGATAATCTACATGTTTTGTTTGACTGTGGACTGTCAAACATTTCATTTGGGCTTCGTGTAATATTGTCTGAGGTTTTTGTGGTTTTTTTCCCCCACTTAAAATTTGTTTTAGGGTTACTTTGTCTCTTTAGTAGTTGTGTGAATTTTTTATTACAGCCATAGATGCATTGAAAAGCTAGTAGAGATCATCAAAAAACTTGCGATATCAAGTGCTAGATGAGGCACTATCCATGTATGAATGTATTCCTCAAACAGACCTTAGACAGTAGGCCTGACCATGGCCAAACAGATAAGATCATTAGAAGACAGCAATCAAGAATATTTTAGGTTGGAGTGGAGTGAGGGAGGCTTTTCTAAGCATGACAAACCAAGAAGCCATGAAGAAGATTGTCTTTTTTTTTTTTTTTGTGAGACAGAGTCTCACTCTCTTGCCTGGGGCGAGTGCCGTGGCGTCAGCCTGGCTCACAGCAACCTCAAACTCCTGGGCTCGAGCAATTCTACTGTCTCAGCCTCCCGAGTAGCTGGGACTACAGGCATGCGCCACCATGCCCGGCTAATTTTTTCTATATATATTTTTAGCTGTCCAATTAA
>RJWJ010003111.1:0-69637 GCA_004363605.1 Indri indri | reverse complement strand
CAGAAGATTGTCTTTTTAAAAAACTTACGTTGCTTGAACTTCTGTTTAGCAAAAGATGAAAATTTAAAAAGATAAAACAAATTGAGGACTTTTCAAAAATTTTAAATTTTTATTTATTTTCAATACAGGGTCTTGCTGTGTTGCCCAGGCTGGAGTGCAGTGGCTATTCATAGGTGCAGTCATAGTGCACTGCAGCCTCGAACACTTGGGTTCAAGCCATCCACCTGCCTCAGCCTCCCCAGTAGCTGGGACTACAGATGCCCCGTACTACTGCACCTTACTTCTTAAGTCCTGAAGTTCACAATACTTGAGAATGTTTATTGCTGTGCTATTTTGACCTCTTCTTGGGGTTTCCTATTTGTATCACACTTTCCCTTAGAATTCTATAGTTATTCATGTCACAGTCACCTATCTATGTTGAGCGTTATAGAGAAATCTGAGGCTAACCTCATTCTACCCACCCACCTAAACTTGACTTGTTTTTTTTTTCCCTTCCTAGATGCTCATGATATTGTTTAATGTTAAAGTTCAGTACCTTTCATTTGGCAGACGTTTGGTTGTTTATTCTGTACCAGTGTTTTCCTTGGGTTGTGCGGTATGTTTTCAGTATGCATATTTAGTTATTATAGAATGTTTTAAGTATTTTATGCATGGTATTTTAATATTCTAATCTCTTTAGGGGTATCAGTTTAGCTTAGGTAAATCTCCTTTGTCTATTATTTTTACTCTTTTCAACTATATAATTATCTTTCATTTAAGGTATGATTTCTTAAAGTTATGACCAATGTTTCCTTTTAGTTGTTTTTTTGTTTTTTAGCTTACCTTTAAGGCCTGCTGTTGCTTTATAATGTCTCCTTTCAGGCCTTCTTTAAAAGAGATACCATGTTTCCGTGATGCGAGACTATTTTTCTGACATCTTCCTGGTTTTTTAAATATGTGTTAAGTAGTTGAAATGAACTTAAAGTGAATTGGAGTGGAGAGTCAAGAACCTCATCACTATGTTAGGAAACTTTTGAGTGTTAGGCTATTCATGCAATTGATGATCACAAGGGAGGCAAGGAGATACTAGCTTTACCTCTCTACTAGCTTTACCATAGGAATAGGTATTGATATATGAAGTATAGTAACTTACCTAGCTTTGTTGTGCACAAGTAAGTACACAAGGAGATAAGAGCTATTAGATAATAAGTAAAGGGTAACCAATGTTTGAAAATTTTATACTGAGGATCCTTAATTTAAGTAATACTTAGGAAAATTAGGATGAAGTAAAGTGATCCACGATTCTCAACCTGAGGTGGTGGCTGTAGGAATGGACTCCCTCTCCTCCTCTCGGCCACCCAAGGATGATCATATCCCTGCCATCCCTGGGCTGAGAATCACTTGTTTTCCCCATGTGATGTGGTTGAGGGTAAAAGGTAAGTTGAAAACCATTGCTATCTGGTGTTAGAGGGGAAACTGATTAGAGACCAGCTGGGATATAAAGTTAAAAATATGGTTCTCTGAATGAAGAAGAAAGCATTCTTAGCTGGAAGCAACAGGAATTGAGCTAAAATAAGTTTAGACAAAAAGAAAAAAAAAAAAGGACTTTTAATTTTTTTTTTTTTTTTTGGAGACAGAGTCTTGATCTGTCACCCTGGGTAGAGTGCAGTGGAGTCATCATAGCTCACTGCAACCTCAAACTCCTGAGCTCAAGCTGTCCTCCTGCCTCAGCCTCTCCAGTAGCTGGGACTACAGGTGTACCACAGCGCCCTGACTAATTTTTCTATTTTTAGTAGAGACAGGGTCTCGCTCTTGCTCAATCTGGTCTCGAACTCCTGACCTCAAGTCATCCTCCTGCCTTGGCCTCCCAGAGTGCTAGGATTACAGGCATAAGCCCCCATGCCCAGCTGGAAATTTAACTCTTAACCAGATTTATAAGAGGGCAGGATTGGTACCAAGAATTCTGTTTGGACCTCTCTTCCCATTACTTACTTTTACTTAGTCTCCATTTTCTCATATTAGCTCTGTCTCTCCTTGAGATTTGAACTGTGGCTGTTGACAGACTTTTATAGTACAGCTTTCCCATAGACTGGGACTCCCCTCCTTCCTTAATTCTAATTTGAAAATTCCTCTGGAAGACCTCATTCGCTCACTTCTATGGTCCAGGTGTGTTGGGGACCTTTTTTGGCAGTTCCTGCTAGAAACAGATAGTTGGCCATGATGTTTGGAGGTAAGTAGTATTTCCCAAAAGAAGTATTCAATGTATGGACTTGTTCTCAAGATTCTAAGGAACATTGACTGTATTCCTTTTATATCCTATTATCTAATGAGCAATTTTAAAGGAAGAAAACGGCTAACTTATATTTACTGTACCTTAAGATGGGACAGTCTCCTATCTGTGTTGCAACATTACACCATGGGTTTTACCATATACCGATGAGGAAAATGAGACTAAAAACCAAAAAGAAATGGCTTAAGTTGACAAGGCTAGTGAGAGAGGTGAGATTCAAAGCTGGGTTTCACTGACATAAGACCACACTGTGTGCTCAAATTTTCTGTTGTAAAGTGGCATTCAGAAGGCCCCAAATATCTTGTCTTTGTCAAATTTATTTCTAAAAAATAGGCAAGATCAAAGTAGTTGATGTTTATGTAAAACTATAGACTGTAGTGTTAGAGCATAACAATTTCTATACTTGAGAAATTCCTGCTGCGGCATATCTTGGCAGAGATGTAAGCCGATGCTACCGTATTTAATTTAAGCACAAGCAACAACATACTGAGTACTTAATTTTTTTTTTTTTTTTTTTTTTTTTGAGACAGAGTCTCACTCTTTTTGCCCGGGCTAGAGTGCCGTGGTGTCAGCCTCTAGTTCACAGCAACCTCAAACTCCTGGGCTCAAGCGATCCTTCTGCCTCAGCCTCCCGGGTAGCTGGGACTACAGGCATGCGCCACCATGCCCAGCTAATTTTTTTTTTCTATATATTTTTTAGTTGTCCGATTAATTTCTTTCTATTTTTAGTAGAGACAGGGTCTCGCTCTTGCTCAGGCTGGTCTTGAACTCCTGAGCTCAAACACTGAGTACTTAATATTGAAGAACCCTTAGACAAATGTTTGGAGAGGATATGAGGAAGGTGAAACATTGCCGGTTGCAGAATGTCGTTAAGCAGAGTGTTATTTTAGGAATGTTGTCCAGAATTCTGCCAAGCAAATCCTTTTGGAAGCTATTGACAAAATCATTGTAAGATAGGATCTCGACCTGTTTTGCTCATCTACTTCATTTTCCTTATGTTTTTGAAGCACAGTTAAAGAAATTTATCTGGGTTGAAAACATTTTTTGTTTTTTTTGAGACAGAGTCTCGCTTTCTTGCCTGGGCTAGAGTGCCGTGGTGTCAGCCTAGCTCACAGCAACCTCAAACTCCTGGGCTCAAGCGATCCTCCTGCCTCAGCCTCTGGAGTAGCTGGGACTACAGGCACACACCACCGTGCCCGGCTAATTTTTTCTATTTTTAGTTGTTTGGCTAATTTCTTTCTATTTATAGTAGAGACGGGGGTCTTGCTCTTGCTCAGGCTGGTCTCGAACTCCTGAGCTCAAGCAATCCTCCCGCCTCAGCCTCCCAGAGTGCTAGGATTACGGGCGTGAGCCACCACGCCTGGGCTTGAAAACATTTTTGATTAGGAAATTGGCTAGAAAAAAAATTCTAATTTTAAGCAAACTTTTAAAGGTTTACCAGAATCTGTAAAGATGATTAAATTGATAAATCTTTGAATCAGTAGAGAAAATAAAGTGAACTTTGCAATTGTTTGCTGCTACATTGCTTTTTTTTCAATACTGATTAAGCAATGGAAGGTTGAAGGAAAGGAATGTTTCGTCAGTGACTAGGTTTGTGGCAGTTTTTATGTTTTAAGGTAATATGGCAATTTATTACTCTGACAGTAAGGTCAAAGTTTGGCAAACCATCTCAATGCTTAGGAGTAATTAGGTAATGTTTGAATAAAAGATTCTATCTATGATCTCAAAAGTTCAAAGTGAAGCCTACTGTAAAAATAGTCACTTTACAGAAACTCACCTTGCAGCCAACTGTGTTATATAAATAAACTTGAGAGGAATGCATGTTCTCTGAAGTAGGAGACCACAACCACTGAGACACAAAGGAAAATCAGTAGTAGACTATAAAACCTAGGTTTGTGTTTGAGTTTGTAGCAGTTAGACCTAGTCAATGATTAATCTTGGCAAAATATATTTATAGTTACAGTAATTTATTTCCTTAACAGTCAAGTATAAGGTGACATACAGTTGGGTCTTCGAATGTCATTATTCTGAGATCTTGTATTTTGCTGAGGCTCAGTGAAGGCTTATTTTCACATAATGATGGACAGAATACTGAAAAACATAATTTTAGACTATATTAAACTGTTCTTCAGAGTTAAGCTTTTATTGAGAAAATATTTAAGCATGTAATGATGCCAGAGTAGACGGATTGGTATAATGAGCCTCTGTATACTCACCTAGCCTCAGTAGTTCTTAGGTCACGACCAATCTTCTTTCATCTGTTTCTGTCCCTTTCCCTTAAGATTGTGAAGCACATCCTGAGCACGATCATTTGTATGTAAACATTTCGGTATATATCTCTAAAAAAATCCCCAGCATAAAACCATTACCACCACACTTTAAAATGTTAATAATTTCTTAATATTATCTAATATCTAGTCTTCAAATTTTCATTTGTGCCATAAATGTCATAAACTTTTAAAGTGTTTGAATTTTTTAAAACTGAGAAGTTTTCCCCTCTCTTCTTTTTGTAGTATATTTGCTGAAGATTCCAAATCTTGTCCTTTAGAATTTCCCAGAGTAGATTTTGCTAATTGTGTCCCAGGGATGTCCTTAAACATGTTTCTCTTTGTTTTTGTAAAATTGGTTATTATCTCTAGGGGTTTGAACAGGTTCAGGTTTGTGAGGTGAGATTACTTCATGAGTGGTGGCTTGTTCTTTTATCAGGAGACACATAATGTCTGGTTGTTTGTCTTATAAACTGCCTAGATTAAAATGACAGAAAGGCAACATTTCAATTATTTTCCATTTCTTAGCTGTAGAATTTCTATAGAAAGAAACTTCATTTGATCAAATAGTGATTACTGTTTTTTACTTGACGATATAATTTGTATAGAGAAGAAACACTAAGTGTTGATTCTTTTGCTTTTTAAAATTGGTTTTCAAAATAAGAAAATGGTTTACTAGCATCCTGTAATGGTGACCCATTAGTTTTTGTATTTGGTATCACAGTTATAAACTCATGGATTTAAATGTTTGTGTTTCAATCCTTTGTGGTTATTAAACATTATTGATGCTCTAATTGTCCCATATTTGGCCACTGGGAGCCTCTTCAGGTTGGCTTTTGAGTCCTTTTAACCAGACCATAGTATTATTTGATAGCTTCCTTTTTATCTGGTACGTATGGGATGAGTCCAAAACATTTCTTGCTCTAGACCTGAAATTTGCCATTTCTCTAAAGAGCCCGGGTCTCTTTTAGTGGTAAATTCATATTTGGAGACCATATTCTGGGCACTAGGGATGCTCATTGCTACTGGGTTGGTCATTTTTTCTAGACCTTTCCAGTTGACAGAGCTAAGAAATATATATATTTTAAAGCTATGTCATGAATTCATATTGATAATTCCAGGAATATACAGTTTTTACTTTTCATGGGCTCTCCCCATTCTTTGTAGTCTTATTCTTGGTAATGACTCTGTCTTAGCAAGTTTGCTCATTACTCATGCGTATCTAAATCCTGACTGTCAAGGACATTACCTTGTCTTGGTTTCCTTTTATTCATGGTTTGTAGACCACTCTGGCCCACAGTGATTTCCAGATTCATGGCATGCATGCGTAACTCCCGTTTGACATTCATGTGACACTCCAGGATTTGCTGAATTTTAAAAATTAAACTATAACATACACAGAAAAAGTATATTCACTTTTTTTCATAACAGAAAAGTGCATAAATGTCATGTACAGTATGCGGTCACCAGCACGTCAGAAGGCCATTTCATATCTCCTCCCAGATAACTACTCTTACTGCCCCTCAAAAGGGGGGAAAAACGATAACTGTTGTCCTGATTTCTAATACTATTGGTTAGTTTTGTGTGTTTTAGCATTCATGACTTTTGTGGGACATAGCCCTTTCCAACTCTTCTTTTTTTTTTTTTTTTTTGAGACAGAGTCTCACTCTGTCTCCCTGGCTAGAGTGAGTGCCCTGGCGTCAGCCTAGCTCGCAGCAACCTCAAACTCCTGGGCTCAAGCGATCCTACTGCCTCAGCCTCCTGAGTAGCTGGGATTATAGGCATGTGCCACCATGCCCGGCTAATTTTTTCTGTACATAGTTTTAGTTGTCCAGCTAATTTCCCTCCATTTTTTTTGGTAGAGACAGGATCTCGCTCTTGCTCGGGCTGGTCTTGAACTCCTGAGCTCAAACAATCCACCCGCCTCGGCCTCCCAGAGTGCTAGGATTACAGGCGTGAGCCACCGCGTCTGGCCCCTTTCCAACTCTTAATTGTGTTTCCAGGTAGCATTCAGAAAAGATTTATCTTCATCTTGGTCACATTCAAAACTCCTATCTAATACCTTAGGAATGAATATAAGTAGAAACCTAAGCATGGGTACCTCTTGGGTTAAGTATTTGTCTTGATCAGGCGAGGCTTTCATGTTCCTCAGCTGTTTCTATCTCCCCCCTCCGCCCCGCTTTCTTTATTTGTATCCTTTGCCTGTTCCCCCCTCTATTGATTTACAGGCTTTCTATTTGTATTATTAGATATCAGACTTTTAACTATAATGTTGCAAATATTCTATCCCACTCTGTCATTCGTATTTAGACTTTATTGCTGTACTGCACTTAAAATATTTTGTGTAGTATAATTTCACTGCTGAGTTTTGTGTCCTGCTTAGGAAGGCCACCTCCACTCAAGATTATTTTAAAAACCGTAAATTTTCTTTTAGTTAGCTTTTATATCTGTTTGTTTATTTCTGTAATCCATCTGGATTTGAATTTAGTGTGAGGTATCCATATCAACAGATATGGATGTTTCAACATCTTCCAGCCTTTTCTTTTTAAAAAACTTGATTGAATTTCATCTACCTGTGACTACTAGACTTTTCTACCCATCATCAGACTTTAGAAATTTCTGCTTGGATTTTTCCACTTCACCTTCTTTCTGTCAACTCAGTGTTGCCTGCATGGATTCAGCCTCACCATTACTTCTGAACTAGTTATGCCAAGGACATCCATGGCCTTTTTACTGAACCCAGTGGACTGAATTTGGATCACCTCTTTCCTGAGCAATGTGTATTTATTATTGGTGGGTACTTTCTCCTTGAAGTGCATTGCCTTTGGCTTCTTTGATATAATTTTCCTCAGGTTTTCTTCTTACATCCCTGGCTTACCCTTCTCAGTCGCTTGTGCAGACTCCTATTTTATCCCCCAAATGTTAGTATTTTCTAGAATGCGTTCAGTTATGTCCTCTGCAGTTTATACTTACGATTATCCTTGTATGATGCCATCAATCTTTCGACTTCGGTTGTCAAGCATATTCTGATAACCCCCAAATCTCTATGTTTAGCTCAGATGTTTCTTTTTAAAACAATGTAATTATGCTCCATAGACTCTTAAAACTAAACCCATCACCATTCCTTCTGCCGACCCCTCAAACCAGTACCTCCTTTTATATTTCTCATTTCAGTGCATGAACTGATTCCCACCCCTGCACAGAAACCTGCGTGTCATTTTTAAAAATAAAGGTAAAATTCACATACAATCACCCATGTTAAAGTGTACCATTCTGTGGTATTTGGTGTATTCACAATGTTGTGCAACCACCAGCTCTCTGTAGTTTCATAACTTTTTCATCACCTCATTAACCACTCCCCAAACCCATTAAGTAATCATGCCTCGTTTCTCCCTCCCCCCATCCATTGGTAACCTCTGATTTACTTTCTATGTCTCTGGCTGTATCATATAAAAGAAGTCATGCGTGACCTTATGTGTCTAGCTTCCTTAATTTAGTCTGATATTTTCAAGGTTCATCCAGTTGTAGCATGTATTAGTACTTCATTTCTTTTTATAGATGAATAATATTCCATTGTATGTATATACTGCAGTTTGTCTATATCCATTCATTGGTTGATGGACATTTGAGTTGTTTCTACCTTTTGGCTTTTATGACTAATGCTGTTACAAACATTCATGTGCAACTTTCTGTGTGGATGGATGCTTTCATTTCTCTTGGGTAGGAGTAGAATTGTTGGGTCTTACGGTAACTCTGCATTCAACTTTTTGAGGAATTCTATGTCATTTTTGACATATTACTTTAACCCCTATGCAACATTTGGTTGATTGATTCTATCTCCCAAATATCCCTGTTTTTATGTATTGTTTCTACTACCATATGCTTGAGGTACACTTTTCAGGATTACTGTAATAGCTTCCTTTTGGGTTTCTTCGTCCTTTCCAAAGCCTTATTTATGTAATCTTCCACATACTGTAAAATTGGTTTTCGCAAATGTAAATCTCATGAGGTCACCCTATTGTTTTTGAAAAAAAGGGAACAGCCCTTCGAAGGCTCACCATTGCGCTCTGGATAAAGTACAGACTTACGCGGCTTACAAAGGCCCATTGCTGTCTAGCTTCTGACATTCTGTCTAATTTCAACTGCCCCACCCTCTGTTCTAGTCATATACTGATCTCCATATTTCAAGATTTTGTACCTGCTCCTCTATCTAAACCTTATATTCCCCTACCCAAATTCTTTGTCTTTTTTAAAAATATATTTTCTTTTTAATTTTATTTTTTGTTGACACATAATGTACATATTTTGGGGGTACATGTGGTAATTTAATACATGTGGTAATTTAATACATTCATACACTTTGTAAAGATCAAATCAGTGTAATTGGGATATCTTTTATCATAAATATTTGTCTTTATGTTAGAAACATTCAAATTCTTTTCTAGCTATTTTGAAATTTACAACATATTGTTATAAACTATAGTCACCCCACTGATCTAGCAAACACTGGGTCTCATCTTGTCTGTCAAACTGTATATTTGTACTCACTAACCAGCTCCTCTTCAGTCACCTCCCAATCCTTTGTCTTATTTCTTTTCTTTTTAGAAGCGTTTGCTGAGTTTTCATGATTATGTTATGTGTCCTTCTTTTGTGTTCCCCCAGATTCCTGTGCTATTGTTGGAGCATTTACTGTACATTCTTTTATTACCTTTATATTTCTCTGGGTATCAGGAGCTGATGATAGTCAAGTGCCAGATGAGATAGTACAGACAAAAGGATAGTTAATAGGAATTTAGCAAAGTCAAAAGAAGATTATTTGATAAATTGTTTAGGAAGACCACATGGAGGGAGATAGTACTTGAACCGGACTTTGAAGGAAGCGTCATGAAGTATGATAATGGTCTGCCACTATAGTTCAGTTAAATCTGTTTGGTATTGACACGTCTAGTCCTGAAAGAATCCATACTAGGGACAAAACCTGTAACAAAAGTGAGATGTGGGACATTCTTCAACATTGCTTTTGCATTACTTACGTGGAATAAGCAAAGGACACAATTATGACTGTAGAAGAAAATCATGGAAAGAATGTGCAAAAGGTTTTAAGAACTTAGGGTGTCTGGACGAAAGTGAGAAGTAATGATATACTTTTTGGAAAGTGTAAGGAAATTTTCAATGGTAATTTTGACCATATATACTGATTTCAAAGCTTACCCATCTGTGTTTATAAAGCTCCACTGGACCTATGATGGAAAATGCAACAGCTAGATGATTTCTGGATAAATCATATATAGAATCTTTCACAGGACTCTTTTGTACAGTGTTGGAGAAAATGATCTGAGTAACACAGTAGTGTTCATCTAGAAAAGGTTGGAAGTGAGGCAACCCACGTAGAAAATAACTGCCACATTGCATTTGTCCGTGCTCCACTCCATCCCTCAATTGACAGTAAAGTGGGACTTTCATTTCTTCTCTAGTATGTCTGCAACATAGTCGACACTCACGCATGCATAAACAAAATAACAAAATTAAAATGTAATTCCTATCTTAGTATCTTTGCGTGTTCAATATCTTTACTTCTTTATTTTTTTCTCACCACTTTCTCCCCTTCAATATCTTTTTAACATATTTTAGAATAGCTATTTAAAAGTAAAAATAGGATGGGCGTGGCAGCTCATGCCTGTGATAGGAGCATTGCTTGAGGCTAGGAGTTCAAGACCAGCCTGGGCAACACTTAGCAACACTCCGTTTCTACAAAAAATAAAATAAAATAAAAAATTAGCTGGGTGTGCCTGTAGTTCTAGCTGCTTGGGAGGCTGAGCTGGCAGAATTACTTAAGCCCAGGAGTTGGAAGTTACAGTGAGCTATAATCATACCACTGCACTCCAGCCTGGGTGACAGAGTAAGATACTGTCTCTTAAAGAAAAAGTAAAAATACATTTCTTGTGTTTTGAAATACACTACTACTGATTTTATTAATAATTACTTATAAAAGTCTATTTTACCTGGTAGGCAAAAATGTTAGACTTATAAAAATCTCCCCTCAAATTTTGAAAAAAGTTTTTATGTTTAAATATAAACGTTCACTATCGGCTTTCTGCATGTTTCCCTGGTATGTTGGGATGTTAACTCTTATTTGTTGAAATGATACCATCTCTGATCCCTCGAAAAAATTAAATCTTCTCAATTACCAACATACTTTGCTCAGTCTTTTATAGCACTCTGAGTTGTATTAGTCTTACTTTCATCATTAGGTGGAGCTTCTTGAGGATGATGGCAGGTATTACATGAGAATTGCACACCTGTTCAGATTCTCACCAGGTCCTTTCAGAAACACTCTATTCTTGCATGTCCTTTCTCCCTTCCCAGTTTGAGCCAATCAGTGCTCAGCTCCTCTGGCAGGTAAAACATTTGATAACTTTATTAAGCCCTGTATCTCTGGAAACTTCGGGCTCTGCACCCCTCCGTACCTACTCCCTAAGATCTCCTCTTGGTTTGTGTGGCCCCTACCTCACTAGTTCCTTGCCTCTGTTCTTGCCCCGCACCCTGGTCTTTCTTTCTCCATACCAGAGCACTTTCTTTAGAAGAGAAAAACCTCATGATACCACAGCCATTCCTTGTAGGCTCTAGCTTGTTTTCTTAAGCAACTCCTCTGTGCTGGAAGCCATGGCCAGCAGAGGGGTCAATACACACAGGCAGGACAGATGGGGCCTCTGCTGTCCTAGTGCTCAGATTATAATGGACCATATAAGAACAACAGCTGTAAACTGTCCCCATGACCGGAGGGAACGTGTAAAATAGATATACAGATGTCAATATAAATGAAAGTTAGTTATGCTCAGTAAACTGCAATGAAAAGTTATTATTTCTGAAAGTATACCCTAAAGACCACAGCATAAGAATTAACATTCTTGATTTGATTTCTAGTTCTTTCTGACCCAAAAACTCTGGATTATGGGCCTAGATATCTGCATTTTAACAAGCTCTGTTGAAAGACCTCTGTAGGGCTGTCTAGAATGGTAACAGCCTGGCTGGACGCCAGGGTCTAAGTACCATATGGCTTCCTTATACAATAGAAATGGAAATGTTTTGGCCATCAGGTAGCATTTTGCCTGGAAAGGTATATCCATATAATGGTTTAGACCTTATGACATATATGCTCAAGTTCTGTAATTTATCTAGTGGGTGAAAATTATGTGCTTAAAAGTACTGATCAAACTGTTCTTTTTCTACAGAACTCAACAAAAATCCAGTGGAAGGCTTTTCGGCAGGTTTAATAGATGACAATGATCTCTACCGATGGGAAGTCCTTATTATTGGTCCCCCAGATACACTTTAGTAAGTATAATGGAACTGACATCTTCAAAATGGAGCTTGTTTAATTAATTGGATTAAAAGTATTTTGGCAAACAGAAATGAAATTATTTTTTAAGGAGCGTGTGAAATACCAATGTTTAGCATCATTCATACTGAATTTGATCATGTTTAGGGTTTTTGCGTTCTGCTTGAAGTTGCTTTTTAAAATATACTATAGTTTCAGAAATTCAGATATTCTCTATACCTAGAATAAGTTTATTATAGAAAAGCTATCTTTGTGGTGAGGTTAAATATAAATAATATATTTTTAACTTGTATTCCAAAAATTAGGAGATTAATTTTGGCAGGATTGGGTAAAGAAGAAAAACTTGTATTGAAATGTTTTTCTTCTTTCCTTCCCTTGTGCATACTGTGCCTTAACCCCCAAAGGGAATGTCATAATTTTTAGGAGCAAGAGTTTACCATTCTTTGATCAGTTTATTAAAGTATAGGATTACATTTTTCTGGGACATTGTCATAGAGAACATATTGTACACGTCAGTGTCTTAAGGCTAGAGAGAACCTTCAAGATCATCTACCTTAGTGGTTCTCTAATTGGGTCTCTGCAGAATATTGACCAGAATCAAGGTGTTCTGCCCCTAAAATGAACTAATGGTCACTTTCTCCTAGTTTATATAAATTATTCTTAGGGTATCAAATAATGTATTAACTGACTGGCAGTTGTTGAACCAATGATTTAAAGATAAGAGAATAAGGTAATGGTGTCAAACAGCAATAGAATTTCTTAAATGTTAATATTTCATGTAATACATTTCTAGATTCAGAGACTACAGTCTTATTTTCTGCTCTGTTTGCAGACTAACTTAAATTTACTAGTATTCGTTGATTTTTAAGATGCATCAAGACTGCCTGATATTGGTTCCTGGTACAAGTTTCCGTACTTTTTATAGAAGTTGAGGTAGTAGGGGAAAAAATGAAGTTGAGCTTCTCAAAGCCAGACAACTGAGTGATAGCGACAGATCTAGATCCCAGTTTCCTGAGTAGTGTATTTCCTCACTCAGCCTTGATCCCCGATGGTACTAAGTGAGCAAGGATTTGGATGTATCAGGTTTTTTTTTGTCTGTGATGGGTAAGTATTTTTTTTAGGTTTTCTAAAATAGTAGCTCTTTTCTCCTTCAAAACACTGATGGAAAAGAAAATTCAGAGCTACTTCTATACCAGGGCAGACCGAGGTATACAGAATTGAGCCATAGTATGGATATTTGTGTTTTTTATAGTCTGAAAAAAGGATTTATGCTTTGTAATAACTGTTGCCAATCAGAATTTTTACTGATGTATTTCCTAGAACTATGTTTGCATTGGTAAGTTTTGCAAACTGAGATAACTGAATTTGGTCATTCCAGAGCGTTACAGTTCTTTGGTAGATATCAGTAGCTATTAAAAACCATCTTAGGCTGGTCCGAAGGTAGTGAGTTATCTCACCTGATTGTTCACAGTCAGTTACAGATTGAACTCCTTGTTCTACTACTTAACCCCCCTCCTCACTACTGCACTTGACTAGTCTTAAAAAAAAAAATCTTAGAAGTATTTCCTCACAACCTTATTGTTATTTGAAAGCAAATTTCTTAACAAATTTTGCACACAAAACTATGCATACAACCTGGTCTATGAGCCTAAAGATTTTCAGGTCTATTTCAGTTTTTTCACCAACACCTCCTCAGGAGAGACATGGTGACATTCCAGTGACAGAATCTAGCTATCCTTACAGTAGGTGCAAGATGACAAGAGAAAGTCTCCTAAACCGATATCTATATGAAACATTAGTTAGGAATCCAGGCTTGAGCTCCAACTCTATAGGCCTCACTGAATTTTTATACTTTTTAATGCAGTTGTGGTACATATCTTTAAATATTATTAGCTGGTCCATATATACAGTCGTACACTCTATAACAATGTTTCGGTCAATAACAGACCACATATATGACAGTGGTCCTGTAAGATTATAATGGAGCTGAAAAATTCCTATCACCTAATGACCACGGTAGCTGTTGTAATATCATAGCACAATGCACATATTTGGGTGATACTTGTATAAACAAACCTACTGTGCTGCCAGTCTATGAAAGCACTGTACATACAATCATATATAGCACTTGTTAAATGATTGTTACTGGTTGATGTATTTACTATACTTTTTATTATTATTTTAGAGTACACTCCTTCTCCATGTGTGTTTTCTGTGTGTGTGTGCATGTCTGTGTGTATTAGCTGTAAAACAGCGTCAGGAGGTATCCAGAAGAAGGCATTATTGTCATAGGAGATGACAGCTGCACGTGTGTTATTGTCTCTGAAGACCTTCCAGAAGAACAGGATGTGGAAGTGGAAGATAGTGATATTGATGATCCCGGCTCCGTGTAGGCCTAGACTAATGTGTGTGTCTGTATCTTAGTTTTTGAGAAACAACTTAAAAAAGTATAAAAATGGAAAAAAGCTTATAGTATAAGGATATAAAGAAAAAATATTTTTGTACAGCTGTACAATGTGTTTGTATTTTAAGCTAAGTGTCATTACAAAAGGGCCAAAAAGTAAAAAAAACTTAAAACTTTGTAAAGTAAAAAAGTTATGATAAGCTAAGGTTAATTTGAAGAAAGAAAAAAGTTGGTTTTTTTTTACTTTCTGAGACAGAGTCTCACTCTTTTTGTCTGGGCTAGAGTGCTGTGGCATCAGCCTAGCTTCCAGTAACCTCAAACTCCTGGGCTCAAGCGATCCTTCTGCCTCAGCCTCCCAAGTAGCTGGGACTACAGGCATGCGCCACCATGCCCGGCTAATTTTTTCTATATATTTTTAGTTGTCCAATTAATTTCTTTCTATTTTTAGTAGAGACCGGGTCTCTCTCTTCCTCAGGCTGGTCTTGACCTCCTGACCTTGAGCGATCTCCTGCCTCGGCCTTCCAGAGTGCCAGGATAATAGGTGTGAGCCCCCACGCCCAGCAGGAAAAAAGTTTTAAAAATAAATTTAACATAATGTGGACAGTGTTTATAAAGTCTAGAGTAGTGTACGGTAAGGCCTTCACATTCAATCACCACTCACTGGCTGACTCACCCAGAGCAACTTCCAGTCCTGCAAGCTCCATTCATACTAGCTACCTATACAGGTGTACCATTTTGTAATGTTTTACATAGTATTTTAGTGTACCATTTTTATGTTTACGTATACAAATCCTTACCATTCTGTTACAGTTGCCTACAGTAACATGGTCTATCAGGTTGTAGCCAAGAGCAATAAGCTGTACCATATAATCTAGGTGTGTAGTGTGTAGGCTATACCTTCTAGCTTTGTGTAAACACACTCTATGATGATTGCAGAAGGACAAAATTGCCCAGTGATGCATTCTCATTATGTATCCCTGTTGTTAAGTGATGCATGACTATATTTTGCATACCTCCAGCTTCACCAAAGAAAACCACTTTCAATACTCAGTGTTCTAATTAACAGGCTGTTCTTTTCACTAATAAAAAACCCACTTCTGGGCTTTAGCATACATTTTTAAAAGTGTAGGCTATTAGGCCAGGCGCGCGGTGACTCACGCCTGTAATCCTAGCCCTCTGGGAGGCCAAGGTGGGTGGATCGCTCGAGGTCAGGAGTTCGAGAACAGCCTGAGTAAGAGCGAGACCCCATCTCTACTAAAAATAAAAAGAAATTAGCCGGACAACTAAAAATATATAGAAAAAATTAGCCGGGCGTGGTGGCACATGCCTGCAGTCCCAGCTACTTGGGAGGTTGAGGCAGAAGGATCGCTTGAGCCCAGGAGTTTGAGGTTGCTGTGAGCTATGATGACGCCACTGCACTCTAGCCCGGGCAACAGAGTGAGACTCTGTCTCAAAAAAAAAAAAAAAAGTGTAGGCTATTGATTTGAGATATGAATAGCAGCAGCATTTGTGGCAGCTCCTCTGGAGTATGTAGTTGCTGATGAGACAACTGGTGGCCACTTTCTCAACCGTGCCTTCCTGAAGTCAGCAGCCTTTGCTCATGGAATAGAGAAGAGTGCATGTGCCTATGCAGGACCCTGAAAAAGGCAAAGGAAAGAAGCTAGAAAGGTACAAGGAAAATGAGGTGAGGAAAGGTTTTACGGAAGTAAGCCTTTTAAAGTGCTATCAGGAATCAAGTACTTAATAGAATGCTTAAGAAGTATTTGGGTCTGGCATGGTGGCTCATGCCTATAACCCTAGCATTCAGGGAGGCTGAGGCAGGAGGACTGCTTGAGCTCGGGAGTTCAAGACCAGCCTGATCAGGAGCAAGACCCTGGCTCTTCTAAAAATAGAAAAATTAGCAGGGCGTGGTGGCGCAGGCCTGTCACCTATAGTCCCAGCTATTCTGTAGCCCGAGCTACTCTGGAGGCCAAGGCGGGAGGAGTTGGAGGTTGCAGTGAGCTATGATGACGCCACAGCACCCTACCCAGGGTGACAGAGCAAGACTCTGTGTCAAAAAAAGAAAAAAAGTATTTGTTGACTGAACAGTAAGGAAGTTAGTTATGTCCTCATAGTTATTTCAGTGGAGTGAAGAAAGGAGAGGCCATTTTGGAGTTGTTCGAAGAGTGCTGTTGGGAGTGAATAGCTAGATTTTAAGTATAAATACCTACCTGTGAAAGGAAGCAGAGGCTTATAGTGGGGGATGGGGGATCACAGGGTTGAAAATAAGTTAGTATGGCCTTAGCATACACACCTAAGAGATTAATTCACCACTTTACTAATTAGATCATGGAAATAATGCCGTGCCAAAATTCTGTAAAAAGCTAGTGTGAGATTTCATGGTGGCATCATTAGCGTTCATTTAGTCACTAGAGGGCACTCTGAACTCTTTACAATCTATGTCATCAATAACTGGTATATTTAGGTGTTACTTTGAGGTTGATATTTGCCATGAGTATTGATTTAGTCATTATACTTATCCTCATATAGTATTACATGTTCATTACTGCTCTGTCCATTAATGAATCTAGCACTAGAGTAGTGCTGCTAAGAATAGATTCTTGAGGCAGTATTGCATGAAGTGTACATTCTGAAAATGACATGGTATATCTGGTATTTCAGACTGATAATCAAGCAGTGTGGATAGCCATATATATCCACAGATATAAAAGTTTCAGATAGGAGTGACAGTAGGTTTTTAGAGAAAGTTTAAGAGACCTGGATGTCACCATATAATTATAAACTTCATAAATTTGTGTTAATGAGTGACCTTTTATCTATAATTTCCTTTTCTTCATTACCAGTGGCTGGTCTGTTCAAGGAGTATGCTTTGTTTCCTACCACTGGCAATGGTGTGAAAAATTTGGGAATCTTAGATTATATATACGTGTTTTATAGTGTTGTCTTACCTTTGGTGGCTATAGATAATGAAGAGTCAGCTAACCACAACTCTTTCATTAACATTCTTTTGCAGTCACAAAATTCTGTTACAGTTATAAGATTCTTTTACAGTCCCATTTAAGACTTAGAGGCACAAGCCATATGTTCTGTGATGAAATTCTGGAGAGAATGAACCTAGTGCCTGCATTGCTTAGAAATATTACTTAAATTTGGTCTTAGTTCCACTTTAGGAACAAAACCCTATTCCTAAGAAATAGTCAGTGCTCTATTACATGTAATAGGAAAAAATTGAAAACAATGAAATATCTTATGAGAATGATGGATAAATTGTGAATTATGTCAGATAAAGTGAGTGAGCAAGAGGTATCAGCAGGGATATAGACTAATAGAACAGTGTTGAACAAAATCTCAGAAGGTAGCATACAGTATATCATTTAAATAAAATCATTGTGGCAGAATGATAGGATCTAATCCTTACAAATATTTTATAATTTAATACAAAAACAGTAAGTTTCTTCCTCGTGAAAGAAACTTGAACTAAGCCTAGGTTTCTCAAAAGTTTTATCATATGAAACTGTTGGTTGTATACCTCCTTTTAATATCGTGCTAGATGCTAGTAACTATACTGTTAGTATTAAGATCTGTGACGAAGAGAATATATAATGAAAGGAAACATATTTTGTATTCTTTTTTTATTTGTTTGTCTGTTTGTTTTGAGAAGCAGAGTCTTGCTCTATCACCCTGGGTAGAGTGCAGTGGCGTCATCATAGCTCACTGCAACCTCCAGCTCCTGGGCTCAAGCGATCCTCCGGCCTCAGCCTCCCCAGTAGCTGGGACTACAGGTGCACACCACCACACCCTGCTAATTTTTCTGTTTTTAGTAGAGATGTGGGTCTCACTCTTGCTCAGGCTGGTCTCAATCTCCTGAGCTCAAGTGACCCTCCTGCCTCAGCCTCCCAGAGTGCTAGGATTATAGGCATGAGCCACCGCCCCGGGCCCCATTGTAAGCACCAGTAAGTTTTCCTTTGCTCACCATAGTAGCATTTTTCCATATTTGAAAAATAGAGAATGTGTGACATACTAATGTCTACTCCACAGTGTTACTGTGCCCTGTGGGTTTTTGGATTCCTCTTTGCAAACTTGGCTAGCAGCTTGCCACCCACAAATTGGGTACTATTGATTTAGGCGTTAAAAAAAACGGGTAGTGTTTCCACAGGTAAAATATATAGAAGGTGAGGGGTCCACAGATAGGAAAAAAAACATAAGAAATAGCGTGATTGATTCAGAGTTAGTGAAGGCATTTCTGGTAGAGTAAAATTGTGTGCTTCAAAACTTTAAGGCAACCCTGTTAAATTTGGTTGATATTTTAATGATTGAAAACAATTTAGAGGAACTAAGGCAGTCCTCTTTCATGATGAGGATTCCAGTCAGCTATTATGAAGCTTTTGAATGGATCTAACTAATCAAAATTAAGTGACTTGGGGATGCGAACTTAATATTGTCAAGAAATAGTCATGTCAGTGGAATAAAGTGCATGGGCTTTGCGGTAGCTATTTCGATGTCCTTTTATATGGATTCTTGGCTGTTTTCTATATTTGTGGCTTTTAATCTTTATTTGGGGTTTTTTTGGTTTGTTTGTTTTCTTACCAAAACCCATAATCAGAAGTATTTTACATCACGAGCTGCTGCATACATTTGTGTATATAGATGAGTGGATGGAAACACACACATAGATTATACAACTGAAACTACTGGTGATAAACCCCATGCTTTCTATTCTATTTTTGTAAATAACAACAACAAAAAAACTGGCTAGTGACTCATTAAATGCTTTTGCAACCCCTGTTTGTTTTTTTGTTTTTTTTGGGTTTTTTTTGAGACAGAGTCTCACTCTGTTGCCCGGGCTAGAGTGCCGTGGCTTCAGCCTAGCTCACAGCAACCTCAAACTCCTGGGCTCAAGCAATCCTCCTGCCTCAGCCTCCCGAGTAGCTGGGACTACAGGCATGTGCCACCATGCCCGGCTAATTTTTTCTATATATATATTTTTAGTTGTCCAGAGAATTTCTTTCTATTTTTAGTAGAGACGGGGGTCTCACCCTTGCTCAGGCTGGTCTCGAACTCCTGACCTTGAGCGATCCACCTGCCTTGGCCTCCCAGAGTACTAGGATTACAGGTGTGAGCCACCGCGCCCAGCTGCAGCCCCTGTTTGAAAGACTAGTCCATATAATTAATATGTCCTAAGATCACCTTTGGCACTAACTTACACAGTTGAGGTAACATAGGCTGAGAAGAGAAAGATTTCTCTCTTATCAGTGTAATGCTTTCTTCACAACAGCTATTCTAGTCTCTGTTTCCTTCAAGTCTTTGTGTTTTTTCCCTTTAATAGATAACCTCATAAATTACAAAAAGCAAACCCCTAAGGCAGGCATAAAATTTGTCATTTCTCTTGCTTTCTATCCCTAGATATCTGTACTAAATCTGTTTTCCTTCCTGTGGGAAAAGAAAGGATGTTCTTTCTTTTGCATGATTAGGCCCGCTTCTGCCTTTATTTTCTTTCCTCTTCTGTTTGATTTCTTGGTTATTCTTTTTCTGGCATCTTTAGTCTTTCTGCTAACATTTTCCCGTTTTCTTGTAAACAAATTAGGGTTTTCCCCGCTCTTTTAAAGCCCTTCATTGGTACTATTTCCCCATCTAGTTACCATATTTTTTAAACTGTTAAACTTCTTGTACAAATTGTCCTGTTCGTTGTGTATTATGCTTGTACTTCACCGCTCCATTCTTTAATCCTTTGAAATCTTTTCCCTATTACTTTTACCAAAACTGTATTATCAAGATCAGTGACTTTTTATACTCTGAATCTTGTGGCCTTTTTCGTAAGCATTCAGAAGTATTTCTTATTAATGATCTTACCTCTCTTCTTTAAACTTAATCTGTGTGCCCCCCCAATCTTGCTTTTATGATTGGAAAAGGCAGTAAAAGTCAATATTGCTTGTGGTTAACAATTCATGTACATTTTTTCAATGAATGAAAATATTTAATGAGTTGAGAATTCCGTTTCTCATTGATTTGAAGCAACCACAATCATATGACCTTGCTCTAAGGTTTTGAATCAGATTTGCAAAGCACTGTTGCGATAAAGAAATTAAAAGAGGTCAATGTGATAGAAGGACCTAGTGGCTAGTTTAGATTGTTAGGCAAATAAATTTTTTCTGGAGGTAACATTTAAGCTGAGTACTGAATGATGATCAGAAGACAAAGGGACAAGTGTATTTCTACCAGAGGCAACATTTAGTACCAAGGCTACAAGACAGGAATTTAGTCATTTTTGTCTCTTAAGGCTGAGCTGACCTCTGTAGTTTTAATGTGTACAACTCATTGTATTGTTCTTTTGACAAATCTTCAAGACCGGTTCCTAATTAAATGGCAGTGATCTTTAACTGCACTAATATAGCAGTCACTAGCCACATGTGGCTATTAAAATTAGATAAAATAAAAAGATTCAGTTCCTTAGTTGTACTATATTTCACGTGGATAGTGGCTGCATTAGCAGACATACAGCACAAATATAGAACATCTTCAATGTCGCGGAAAGTTCTCTTGAGCAGTGGCACTCCAGAAAGTCAGTAGAATATATACTCCTTGAGATTTTGTTCACTGCTATACTCCTAGAGATTAAGACAAGTGCCAAATAAATATTTATTAAATGATGAAATGAATAAACGGATGGTTGAATGGAAGCAGCATATCTGCTCCCTGACAGAGAGTGACAAAATGTACTTAAGCTTTAAGATGAGGGAGTGCTTGGTACGTTTGAGGAACTGAAATAAGACTGGCTAGAGAACAGAGAGAAGAATTATGGTTTGAGAACAACCTCGGGAAAGTGGTGACTTGAACCCTGTAGGTGATATTAAACCTTCTGAATTTTGTTGAAAGTACATTGGGAAGTTGATGGGAAGGTTTGTTGAATAGCAGTAATGTGATCTGAACTGGATGCCTTTTTAGCAAATGTTTTCTTTCATTTTACTAGCTGTCTTGAGAGTTTAATAACTAGTGACTGCTGGTAACTGCCTACAGGAAATCCAGATTATTTATTTACTTCATTTTTGGTTTTAATGCTAGCATCCTTGTTTTGTATATTTTTTTTAATGATCGTTTACTTATAAGCAAGAACTTATAGGCAAGAACTTGTTTTTCTTTTTGTTTTTTCCAGTGAAGGTGGTGTTTTTAAGGCTCATCTCACTTTCCCAAAAGATTATCCCCTCCGGCCTCCTAAAATGAAATTCATTACAGAAATCTGGCACCCAAATGGTAAGTTTATCTAATTTTACTTTTACATTTGCAAATATGGTGGCCTGTCACTGAAGTTTTCAAGGTTAATAAGAAAGATATAGTTCTTAATGAAATTGTTCTGTAATTTTTGTACTAGATTCACAGTGTTCATTGTGCACATGGCCTTCTACTAAATTCTTTGAAAGGGGAGTAACAGATCATATGGAAAGTTTTTTTTTTTAATTAGTTTTCAGTTCTTTGAGACAGTGTTCCGAACTAGAGGCAAGACTACTGAGTGAAGAGTCAGCTTTAATAGAGCTCCTATGATTAAGGTGATAAATTTCATGGTATTAGGTAACTTATTGGCTATTAGAAAGAGCATAGAAAATTTTAAACCTGGATTTTTGATTTATATTTCTCACCTTAACTTTTATACCATGAGTTACTCTTTACTTTTATCTGTATTCTTAACTGTAAAAAAGGAATGTCCCACCTACTTTATGAGGTGACAGGATCAAATGAAATAACACATAATCAAAATGATTGGAAAAATGTATCAGTGGTGTGTGTGGAAACGTAAATATACTGTATATTTTAAGCTTGGAAAGCATCTAATACTATTATGCTTGAAGTAATGATGTTGATTTTTTTTACCCAAAGATTAGCTACCGTTTAAAATCTACTTTTGTGAACCAAAGGTTAGGCTAGATAAGGGGTGTTCATATGTAGTGTCTTTGAGCTTTTGGCTTTGTTTTGTATGACAGAGCTTGTAAGCGTTTCTTTTCTAATTATTTTGACTGCGTGTAACCAGAGTTGTCTTTTTAGGCTACTATACTGATTTACTTTCTGCTTCTCATTGTCAAGACTCTTTTAGTTGCAAGGAATAGAAATATATATATTAGTTTAAGCAAAAGTCAGTGAGAGAGGAATGAATGAATGAATGAATATCAGAAGGGATATGGAGTTTATAGTAGAACCCAAGGCTTGAAAAACAGATGGGTATTATGAGAGACTGGAACTGGAAAATGGAAAACTATGGGGATCCAAGGGAGCTGCCAAATTTCATTGCATCTAAGACAGCAGTGATCATAAAAGATACATAGTTATTTTTTATACCAGTAAGAACAGGGAAATAACAATTGTGGTAGAATGCGTTGGTGGGAGTCATGATATGTGGATACATGAATTTGTGACATATTCCTCTTGTTACTTTGACATTTCTTTCATCTCTTTCTAGGCTTTTGGCAGTTTCTCCTGCCTTCACTTGAATTACTTGATGTATGAGAGGCAATCTTTTTGCACCTATTTCAAAAGGAGATATAACAAAGCTTTTGAATGTTGGCTTTACCACAGGTTAGCTGTGGGATTCAAGGCAAAGCCTCTTTGAGCCTTAGTTTTTCTGTGAAAATTAAATGAGAACAAGCATATATGTTAGCAAACACATGGGACTTCTCTCTGGTAAAAAGAAGGATAACAATTTCCTAGGTAGTTTAAGAGGACACCTGATGAGGTGGGTTAATTAAAAAAAGTTTGAAAAGGTTGAAGAGGCTTTTCATTTTGTAGGTCATAAGGAAGAGGCATTGTAGAAGGAAATGATGGAGGTTAATTTGTGAGAGAGTATAATTCGTCAAGAAAGGATGCCTGAGGAGGTGATGGGGCAGGGATGGCATTTTTTCTAGAGTTCCCATCTAGCTAATGGGGAGGCTGAGGTAGGAGGATCCCTTGAGCCTAAGAGTTGGAGCCTGCAGTGAGCTATGATTGTGTTATTGCACTCTAGCCTGGGCAACAGAGCAAGACCCTGTCTTGGGGGGAGGGGAATGATTGAATTAAAGCCATAACGAGATACCACTTTATACCCTCTAGGATGACTGTAATCAAAAAGACAGATAATAACAATGATGAGGAAGTTAGAGAAATTAGAACCCTCACACACTCCTGGCAAGAATGTAAAGTGGTACAGATGTTTGGAAAGCAGTCTTAGTATTTTCTTAAAAGGTTAAACATAGTTACCACTCCTAGGTAAATAGCCAAGAAAATTAGAAACATATGTCCACAAAAAACATGTACATGAGTGTTCATAGCTGCATTATTCATAATAGCCAAAAAACAGAAACAACCCAAATGTCTGTCAGTTGATGAATGGAAAAACAAAATGTAGCGTATTCATATAATAGAATATTATGTAGCAATAAAAAGAAATGAAGTACCGATACATGCTACAACGTGGGCAAACCTTGGAAACATTGTGTTAAGTAAACAAAGCCACTCAGAAAAGATTGTATAGTGTTAAGATTACATTTATATGAAATGTACAGAATAGACAAATCCCATAGAGACAGAAAGTAGCTTAGTGTTTGGCTAGGGCTGGGGGGAAAGTTGAGGGGGGAAATGAAGAATGATTGCTAATGGCTATGGGTTTCTTTTTGGGGTGATGAAAATATTCTAAAACTGATTGTGGTGATGGCTGCACAACTCTGTAAACATGCTAGACAGAAACCATTAAATAGTACACTTCAAATAGGTGGATTGTATGGTATAGGTGAATTATATCTCAATAGAGCTGTCACAAAGATTATTATAGGGTAAATATTAGTTTTGTGTGGTTTAGATACATTCAGTTTGCACTTGGTTTTTCTTGAGGTATACTTGCTACATCCAGTTAGATAATTTGATAAAAGCAGTCCAGGGTTCAATAGTCAGCTTAGGGCCTTGGAAATTACTATGTCAAGTGATAGGTAACAGCCGGTCGCAGTGGCTCACTCAGGGAGGCCCAGGTGGGAGGATCACTTGAGCTCAGGAGTTCGAAACCAGCCCGAGCAAGAGCGAGACCCTTTCTCTACTAAAAATAGAAGGAAGTTAGCTGGGAAGCTAAAATAGAAAAAAAAAAATTAGCTGGGCATGGTGGCACACACCTGTAGTCCCAGCTACTCAGGAGGCTGAGGCAGGAGAATCACTTGAGCCCAGGAGTTTTAGGTTGCTGTGAGCTAGGCTGATGCCACAGCACTCTAGCCTGGGCAACATAGCGAGACTCTGTCTCAAAAAAAAATTTTTTTTTGATAGATAACATTGTGATATAATGAATTAGTTAATTTGTCCAGGAAAAAGATGGTTATTGTTGGAGATTAGGATAATATCAAAAGTCAGAATAAGGGAAAGGAAAATGAGAAAGACTGAAAGAACCGTCCGTACAAGAACCAGGGAAAAGCAGGGCGTCACAGAAGCTAAGGGAGGAAAATGTGTCCAGCAAGATGTTGTTAACAATGTCTATTTTCTTGGCATAGAAGGGTTTACTTTAGATAAATATTAATAGAAGGACCCAGGAGAATATGTTATCCAGACCACTTCGTGGGAACAGTCATAGTGTCCTGATAAGGAGCAGAAGCCAGTTTCCAGTATGGTAAAGGAGTGCCTAAGTAATGAGTAGAGAAGACTAGGGTAAATCAGCTTTTCATAGTTTTAGATGAATGGCTTCAATAGAAAGGAGATAGCTAGAAGGGTGTGCATTGTTCAGGTAGTTTAATAATCATAGCTATGATCTTATAGAAGAGATGTTGATTTGTTTCTAATAATTGATGCTGAGACTGGTGGCTAGTTATTTATGGGGAAAATGATTTAATTTTGTTCATACCAAACAGCAAATTAATTTAAAACTCTAAATGGAGTAAAAAGTTATAGATGATTTTAAAAAATAGTATTTACTATCACTTATTTGATATACATATGTTAGGGACAAGAACTTTCTAAAGTTTCAAAAGTAATAAGCATTGTTAGAATTTAAAAAGAAACTAAAGAAAAATAACAACTACATGCAATATAGGATTCTTAAGTGGATTTTGTGTCAGAAAATAAAGCTAGCTCTGAAAAACATTAAAATGAAAGAAAAAAGTAACAGACAAAAATTTTATGGGAGAAAATTAAAAAGCATTTTGGCAATGGAAAAGTAACCCCCGAGTATGTAACTGGCTACTAAAGGATAAGAGCAGATATTTCGCAGAAGAGGAAAGACAGGTTATAGTCATGGCAAATTGTCACCTCAAACATACTTAGAAAGCTGATTAAACCAGCTGTAATATATGAAATTTAAACAATATCAATAATGGATCTTCTTCATCCTGGGCGAGGAGATGATGAAATGGTTACCTCATTCTGTTTATGTCTGTATAAATTGATGTAATCCTTTAAAATACAATTTGGGGCCAGTCCTCTTCTGTAGGGAGGGCCAGCCTCTACTTTATGGAGTAGACTTTCTACAGTTTCTGCAGGGGGCCAGTTCTCTCCTGCAGGGAGAACTTGCCTCTGTTGTCTATGGAGTAGACTTTCCACAGTTTCTGAATAAGTTTTACTTTCACTTTAGAAAATAAATAAAATATAATAGGTATTAAGCCTAAAAACGTTCTCATTCTAACATAAATTGTGTGTTTAAAATGAAATGACATGGGTGTGTTGGTGCACACTTGCGCACCAGCATCTCAGAAGGCTGAGGTGGGAGGATCGCTTGATGCCAGGAATTCGAGGCTGAAGTGAACTGTGATCATGCCTCTGAATAGACACTGTACTCCAGCCTGGGCAACATCGTGAGACCCCATCTCAAAGGGGAAGAAAAGAAAAATGACACGAGAAGGTTAAAAATCTGAAGATCTTAGATTAGTGATAACTTAATTTTTTACAAAAGAAAAATGGATCTTACATGGATTCCCTCTGATAGAATTCTGCATAAACATTTAGTGATGTTTTCAAGGAAAAATAACTTGGAAAAAATCTTTATTATGAAATAAGTAAAAAAAATAGTAAAATCATACTCTATAAATTTTTTTGCTGAACTGTTATGTGTAGTGTTTATAAGTTTTGATGTTATTCTTGCCTCTTGATCTGGTGATTCCATTTTAGTTGATAGATTTTACTAGCAGATGGAGGTGGGTTGAGAAAGGAACCTTAGAGTATCTGGAAATACAGGTGTGTACCACCACACCTGGCTAAGTTTTTTATTTTTTTGTAGTGATGGGTCTGGCTGTTGCCTGGGGTGGTCTCAAACTCGAGCAATCTTCCTACCTTGACCTCCCAAGGTTCTAGGATTGCAGGTTTGAGCCACTGTGCCCAGCCTGAATATCATATACGTTGAAGAATTTTCACTGGCAATACATGTTCCTTTTGTGCTCCTCTCCCTGAAAACATACTTTTGCCTTTATATGGTTTTAAAAGTACATTATGATACTCTTGTTCTTAGGAATATCTTTAGACCTTTGACTATCACCATTTAAGTTAGTAAATTAATGGGGAAATAAGGAAAACATTACATGGAAACTCATTTCTGGTATTTTGGATCATATACTTTTTGCAAATGAAGAACAGATCCAACAGTTGACATTTATTCATTCACATTGTATTTACTACCTGTAAATGCTAACCACCATCCATCTACATGCTAGATATCTTAAAGTTTAACATGAATGAAAAAGATAGGTTAGGCCGGGCGCGGTCGCTCACGCCTGTAATCCTAGCTCTCTGGGAGGCCGAGGCGGGCGGATTGTTTGAGCTCAGGAGTTCGAAAGCAGCCTGAGCAAGAGCGAGACCCCGTCTCTACTAAAAATAGAAAGAAATTAATTGGACAACTAAAAATATATAGAAAAAATTAGCCGGGCATGGTGGCACATGCCTGTAGTCCCAGCTACTTGAGAGGCTTGAGCCCAGGAGTTTGAGGTTGTTGTGAGCTAGGATGACGCCACGGCACTCTAGCCCGGGCAACACAGTGAGACTGTGTCTCAAAAAAAAAAAAAGAAAAAAAAGAAGAAAGAAAGAAAAAGATAGGTTACATTTCTGTTGGATTTATCAGGTGGATCCTGAGTATTTGGTAAAATCCTATAGTCTTCCTAAAAAGTCAGTAGATTTCATTTTGGAAATTAACTTCTGTATATATGTAATGTTTTATACTGGTACTGTGTGAATTGGGATCAAATTTTAACAGACATTTTATGTCTAACCAAATTAGCAATGTGTTAAACAGGACTCCTTTCTCTAATTTTGCAGTTGATAAAAATGGTGATGTGTGTATTTCTATTCTTCACGAGCCTGGGGAAGATAAATATGGTTATGAAAAGCCAGAGGAACGCTGGCTCCCTATCCACACTGTGGAAACCATCATGATTAGTGTCATTTCTATGCTGGCCGATCCTAATGGAGACTCACCTGCTAATGTTGACGCTGCGGTAAGATGGTCCCACGTACACATCTTCCCTCCCTCTCCCTGTCCCTCTTAATAAGACTCAACTTGAACTATAGTATCTCTCTATATATGTGTGTGCATGTATATCCCTATTTATTTTTTGACAAACATTGTTTGTATTTATTGTGTACATGTTGGTTTGAAATATGTGTACATTGTGGAACAGTGAATTCGACCTAATTAACATATGTATCACCTCACACACCATTTTTTTTTTGTGCTGAGAACACTTAAAATTTACTCTCAGCAGTTTCCAAGAATGGAATACATTGTCTTTAGCCTTATTCACCATGTCGTATAATAGATATCCTGAACTTACTCCTCCTCATTATTGTAGCTAAAATAATAATAGCTACAATAATTTGTTAAGTGAGACACAATATAAAAAGATATAAAACTGTGATATCAGAATTTAAAATGTTGGATGGGAGGGGATGGAGTAAAAGTGTAGAGTTTTTAAATGCAATGAAAGTTAAGTTGTTATCACCTTCAAATTATCCGGTTACAAGAAGTTTTTATAAGCTTCATGGTAACCACAAAGCAAAAACCTATAGTAGTTACACAAAAGATAAAAATATTTACGTCTATTTATTTTTCTCCTGAATCTTACGGAGGTTATAGACATGAGCTTTACCTTTAAATACTTGAGCCTGCATCTTATAAAAATAAAGACACCCATATATAACAGTATTGTCATGCCTCAGAAAATTTAATGTCAAGTCTCCATTAAAGTGCATATTATTATCCCCAAATTTTAAATTTTTAAAATTTTCACATCTTTAGAAAAGTCGTATTAGTTACATGACCACCACTATACCCTTCACTTAGATTCACCAGTTGTGGAGATGTGCAGCCTTTTTTTTTGTCTGTGAACTGTTTGAGAGTAGTGTATAGATATTACAACCCTTCACCCCTAAATACTTCAACATGTGTCCCTTAAGAACAAGGGTATCCTTCCATATACACATAGTTCAAGTCTGTCATTGATATAGTACTATTATCAATTACACATATATAGCCCATATTCACAATGGACTGTATTGTCCAAATACTGTTCTTTATAGCTGCTCTTCTCCCAACCCTTGCCTTTTTCAATTTTTTTAAAATCCAGAGTCCACTCTAGGAACCAGCATTGTATTTTGTATTCAAGTTTTACTGGTTTCCTTTAGTTCCTAGTTCCTTAGCCTTCTCTCTTCCTTTGAAAAGCCTTTTGTTCTAATTCTTATTCCTGGAAGCTTCGTGAGTAGTATATATCAAAGCTAGGAGATAATATTTACCGTTTTTCTTGGGTTAATAAAAACTTGGGTGAAATCTTATATATAGATAACTCCTTTTGGAACCTGTGCCTTTGAATTTTTGAATTTAGTAATAGAATTGAACTAAAAACTGGTAGAAAACCATTTTGACTTTCTATTTAATCCAGTATCAGTCCAGGCGATAACAAGAGGTGACAAGGGAGAAGGGGCGATAGCTGCATTTAGGAAACATATCCCTGGGATCATTTTGAGAGAGAACTAATTAATGTTTCATTTGGTTCATGCTCAGCTATCATCTCTGTTAATATTAGAATTGACAAGTTGCCTTTTAATCTTATAGAAGGGTAAATTAATAGCCAATAACTGAGACCATGAATATGCAAAAATGACTAACCTTGCAAACAACTGAGTCCTGAAACAGCTGAATCTACTGTAAAAGTAAAGCCATTCTCTTGATGCTAAACATTTTCCTAAAGGTAGAAATTGGCCTTAATATAAAGTTCAAATATGTAAACATGAATTCTAGTCTGAACACCATAAATTAAGCAAAATCTATTCCATTTTTTCTTGAAACCCACTGATTCCTCTTCTGGTTTAACTAATTACTTGTCTTAGACTTAAATCATAACTTTTTTGCAAAAAGTTTTATTTACCCTTCTTACTTGCTTTTATCTCCTGTACACTACACCTTCGATCATATTTTTATATGTTTTGTTTTTCTGACCTCTCAATCAACAGCATCTATTTCAAGAAGCCGCTGTTTTTCTTAGAGATCTCTCTCTGGCATCCCTCCAAATTTGACTGGCTCGCACCCTGCTGCCTGGCTGCCTTGCTTGGATTTCTCCTTCACTGCTTTTCTGGATTGGACCTGCTGTGTCCTGGATCCCATTTCTTCTCTTTCTTCTTGGTTGACTTCCTCCTTTTGCTTGGTACTTCATCCTAGAGAAATGTCTTAGGGTTTGTGGGAATTAAATCCTGAGTGCTTTCATGATTCAAGGTCCTTTAATCCTTCCCTTAAACTTGATTGATACTTTGTTTATAGAATTCTAGGGGGAGAAATCAAATTTACACAGAATTTATATTGTAGAGTTTATTATTGTTGATTAGAAAGTTGATACTAGGCTGATTCTTCCCCATTTTTAGGTCACCTGTTCTCCCCCCACCCCTTTCCCTTTAGGCTCTTTTCTTTATTCTTCCACTTCTCAAATTTCACAGAGTTGTGTGAACTCTTAATGTTCCATTTCTAGTTGATGTATATACCCTTCGAGTTTAAAGACTTCACCCCTAGGAATTTTTCCTTTTTAATAACTTCTCTCTTCTCTTATTTATTTTAAAAAGAGCCAGGGTCTCCCAGGCTGGAGTGCAGTGGTACGATCACAGCTCTCTGCAACCTCCAACTTCTGGGCTCAGGCCTCAGTTTCCTGCATAGCTAGGGGTAAATGCATGTGCTGCCACGCACGGCTAACTTAAAAATTTTTTTTATAGAGATGGGGTCTCATTTTGTTGCCCAGGCTGGTCTCAAACTCCTGGCTTCAAGGGATTCTCCCACCTTGGTCTCCCAAGTACTAGGGTTACAGGCATGAATCATCACACTCAGCCAATATTCTCTCCTTCTTTTGAATTTGTTTTTGTTATTGCCCAGATTGATCCCTTATATTTTATTTTTTTCTTCTAAAATAGAGTTGATTTTGAATTTTCTATTGAAATTTCATTTTGGCAGTATTGTGTTTAAGTAGCTTATTTTCTCCATTAATTCCATTTTCATTGAATTTTATCACTGTTTAATGAATTTAGTAGTTCTTAAATGTTTCAGACTTTTAAAAGTTACTTTCTGAAGTCTATTTCTCTGGGGTCAGTTTTTCTTTTGTGTTTTGAAGTCTGCTTTAGAACTCTATAGGCTTTCTACACAACTGTCTATGATTAAGAATGAGAGTCTTGGAAAGCAAATTGGAACTGTGTAACTCTGTGTGTTTGCGCACGCATGTATGTACAGTATTAATGTTGTTCAAAGATGTGTGGATGGAGCGGGGCATGGAGGCTCATGCCTATAATCCAGGCAACTCAGGAGGCTGAGGTGGGAGGATAACTTGAGCCTGGAAGTTCAAGACCAGACTGGGAAACATAGCAGGACACCCTGCCTCAAAAAAAAAGTAAAAGTGGCAAGGCAGATGTTAAACTGAAGGTAAGGATAAGGGTTGGGGGAAGAGGGTGAGGGTGTCATTTGAATGCCCAAATGAAGGAGTAATTACTTTCCACATCAATACCCACACTAGGACTTCTAATTCCTGTACTCTTCGGTATATTTATATAAAATCTATTATCATTGTTATTTCAAGACAGTACTAAAATTTTGGATATAGGTAGGGGAAAAATGTTGAGGGTACAGACTATCGATTAATCTGTCCTTTTCCAGCCTCTTTTCTTACCTGGGCTCTCGAGATTTGGCATTTCTGCTAGGTGTGGTTGCTCAGGCCTGTAATCCTAGCACTTTGGGAGGCCATTCATGAAGAGCCTGGCAACATAGTGAGACCCTGTCTCTCAAAAAAAATTAACTGGGCATGGTGGCACATGCCTATACTCCCAGCTGCCCTGGAGGTGGAGGTGGGAGGATTGCTTGAAGCCAGGAGTGCGAGGCTACAATGAGCTATGGGCATGCCACTGCACTCCAGCATGGACAACAGAGGAACCTTGTCTCTTTGAGAAAAAAAAAGTATTGCCATTTCTAAATTTTAGCTTCTTTAGGACTCTGTTTATTAGGTCCTTTTCCTCCTTTGTCCTGATTTTGTTGAGACTTCTCTAGGCTGCCAATTCCTCTTCTCTGCTGCATGTGTTACTACTCTTCTATCTGCTTGTGGTCTTCCAGAAAGCCTCATTATTGGGTGACTTCCGTGCCATTTTCCTTATCATTGAGGGTTTAAAAAAAAATTTCTAATATGATCATTTTTAATAGAGTTTCAGTACAGCAAAAGAGATACACATATATACTTTTTGCTATATTGAATTAATAGTTTCCCCCTGTTTAAAATGGGGTAGGCCACAGTGCCTGGCACAATGGACTTAATGAAAGGTAGGTATGTTACTCGCTGTTCCCTACTTCGAAACCATCATCTGCCAATCTATCCTTCACATAGAAATCATCCTCTCCCAGTCTTGTCTCAGTCACCAGAGAATGTCAGTTATGTAACCCTCTAGACTCCATTTCACCCTCTGCCATAGAATTGCGTCTTTTTTGCTCCTCACCTGCTTTATTGTAATACCTCCTATCTCATCTCCCTGCTCTCTCAGACTTCTCTCTGCTATTTTTTGATGATTTTTTTTTTGAGATTGTCCTTTCTCCCTTTCCCCCTTTAAGTGGAATTGCTCTTTTCTTCCTTTTACTTAAGAATGACAATGAGATAATTACAGACATTATGACATTTTATTCATTAATATTTCAGCAAACATCTGAAAGATCAGGACATTCTTCCACATAATCACAATACTGTTATTATACCTAACCAAATTTACTGTAGTTCCCTATTATATTCACATGCCAAATTTATATTAATATATCCCCATTGTCTCCCAGAATATTCAAAACTTTCTCTTCCAGACCTGGTGATGACTGAAAGACTTTACTGATCCTCTGGCCTAGATTAGTTCCCTTCTTCTATAATTCCATGGTAATCTCTGTATGTGTCAATATTATAGTTTATCTCACAGGTTTATTGGTATGTCTTCCTTTGAGGGCAACAATTGTTTTTTTGAATCTCTTCCTTTCCGAGGGCAAGTATTAAAGATTTCTGTAGGGCCGGGCGCGGTGGCTCAAGCCTGTAATCCTAGCACTCTGGGAGGCCGAGGTGGGCGGATCGTTCTGAGCTCAGGAGTTCGAGACCAGCCTGAGCAAGAGCGAGACCCCATCTCTACCAAAAATAGAAAGAAAATTAACTGGACAGCTAAAAATATATATAGAGAAAAAATTAGCTGGGCATGGTGGCACATGCCTGTAGTCCCAGCCAGTCAGGAGGCTGAGACAGTAGGATTGCTCGAGCCCAGGAGTTCAAGGTTGCTGTGAGCTAGGCTGACACCACGGCACTCGCCCCAGGCAAGAGAGTGAGACTCTGTCTCAAAAAAAAAAAAAAAATGATTTCTGTAATCCTCAGTGTCCCTAAATGGATGATATTTTAAGAAAAAGGTAAGTAGGCTGGGCATTTTTGAGCATTTCCTGCTGGTTACGTGCTAGGTAAAATCATCTCTTCCATTTTCACATGCCTGGCAGTCATAGTCATCATTGTCATCTGTTTGGCCCTACACTACAAATGGAACTTGGTATTATCTCTCAATATGACGCATCCCACCCATCTACCTTATATTGGAGAAACATCTCTGTTTACTTTATTTTCTCATTTCCTGTAGGGAGATAAGTCTGAATGTCTTATTTGTAAATTGTAGCTTTCTTTTTCATTATAATACAAAACTGTAAATGTTCTTTTGTGGTCTATTTCTTTCTTTTTTATTTTTATTTATTTTTATTTTTTTGAGACAGAGTCTCTTCTCTTGCCTGGGCTAGAGTGCCGTGGTGTCAGCCTAGGTCACAGCAACCTCAAACTCCTGGGCTCAAGCAATCCTCCTGCCTCAGCCTCCTGGGTAGCTGGGACTACAGGCACGCGCCACCATGCCCGGCTAATTTTTTCTATTTTTAGTTGTTTGGCCAATTTCTTTCTATTTTTAGTAGAGACGGGGTCTCACTCTTGCTCAGGCTGGTCTCGAACTCCTGAGCTCAAACGATCCACCCGCCTCGGCCTCCCAGAGTGCTGGGATTACAGGCGTGAGCCACCGTGCCCAGCCGCCTATTTCTTTTTAAAAGAGGTTTTTTTTCCCTCTAGAGGTAACTTGCATAGGAGATTTCTGTGTGTATTTGCCAGCAGAGTGCCTTACAAAAGTGTTTTTTGACTGCTTGTTTTTTTTTTTTTTTGATACAGAGTCTCACTCTGTTGCTCAGGCTAGAGTGCCGTGGCGTCAGCCTAGCTCACAGCAACCTCAAACTCCTGGGCTCAAGCGATCCTTCTGCCTCAGCCTCCCGAGTAGCTGGGGCTACAGGCTTGTGCCACCGTGCCCGGCTTATTTTTTCTATATATTTTTAGTTGTCTGATTAATTTCTTTCTATTTTTAGTAGAGACAGGGTCTCGCTCTTGCTCAGGCTGGTCTCGAACTCCTGAGCTCAAACAATCCGCCCGCCTCGGCCTCCCAGAGTGCTAGGATTACAGGCGTGAGCCACCGCGCCCGGCCTTGACTGCTTTTTTACCTTATCAGCTTTATAACACTTTTAAAGTATACAAATTACCAAGGGATTCCATTCAAAATTAAATAGGTATTTGAGATTATAAAAGGAGAGTTTGCATAAATTCATTTGATACTACTTTTGTATCTACAGAAAGAATGGAGGGAAGACAGAAATGGAGAATTTAAAAGAAAAGTTGCCCGCTGTGTAAGAAAAAGCCAAGAGACTGCTTTTGAGTGACATTTATTTAGCAGCTAGTAACTTCACTTACTTCAGGGTAAGTTTATTTTAAAAATCATACTTTGGCTTTTTTGTGTCAAATAAGTTTTGGGGAATCGTGTGATTTGGGTATTTGAATCACTTGATTTTCACTGACTTCATTTTCTTAGTAGTAGTATCCAGTAGTCTCCTGGTTCCCAAGGATACAGAATAATCTGCTGTTTTTCTCCTTTATTACACTCAGCTGTTTTTAACTAGATAGTCTGTATCCTTATGGTGACAGTCTGTTTATTTTCACTGACAGAAAATTTCTATGCATAAAAGAAAGATGGTATTTCATAATGAACTGCCAAGACCATTAAACATTTACTTCTTTTTTTTTAAGTTAGTCTTTTATCGCCTTGGTTTTTACTGGTAAGTTCAGTAGGAAAAATTTCTTTTATTGTGTAACATCTGTCCACAGTTTTATTTTAGGTCTAGCAAGGAATCAAAGATAGAAGGTACCTATCTGCCTTACAGGAGGACGTAATGTAGATCAATTGTCCAAATATGGGTTATTTGGTCTTTTTTTTTTTTAAATTAAATATTTGCCTGGTGTGGTAGCTCACGCCTGTAATCCTAACACTGTGGGAGGCCAAGGTGGGCGGATCGTTTGAGCTCAGGAGTTCAAGACCAGCCTGAGCACGAGTGAGACCTCATCTGTACTAAAAAAACAGAAAGAAATTAGCTGGACAACTAAAAATATATAGAAAAAAATTAGCCGGGCATGGTGGCTCTTGCCTGTAGTCCTAGCTACTCGGGAGGCTGAGGCAGAAGGATCGCTTGAGCCCAGGAGTTTGAGGTTGCTGTGAGCTAGGCTGATGCCACGGCACTCTAGTCTGGGCAGCAGAGTGAGACTCTGTCTCAAAACAAAAAAAAAAAAAAAAAAAAATTAAATATCAAGGTGATAAGAAGTATGAAATGTCGCATCTAAAGAATCACAATTCATGGCACACCCCTGAATTCACCACCTATTTTAAGAAAATGAGCATTACCATTGCTTTTTATATCCCCTATACTCCCTTCCTCTATCCCGTCCTTTTCTCATATTCCTAATTCCACGTTTACCATTGCTGTTCTTCATAATTTTACCAAGTTTCCATTTTTAAACAATGTATTACACATTTTTTGAGCAATATATATGTGGAATTACAGTGGATATATTATTTCATGGTTTTTATTGTTCAACATTCTTCAAGTTGATCTGTGTTGCAAATGGATACGTTTCATCTCTTCGCTTTTGTGTAGTATTTCATTAGATACATTACCTCTCTATACTTTTTTCTCAGTGCAGTTATTTTCTGAATTGGAGTAGGGGTTTTGTTTTTGCTGTTATAGAATGTGGCTATCTTTGTTTCCCTGCTCACACATACTACCAGAGTTTCTCTAGGGTACATTACCTAGGGGTGGAATTGTTAAGGATACATGCACATCACTTTGACTAGATAATGCCAAATTGTTTTCCAAAGTGTTGCATCTGTTTATACTCTTTTTTGTTTGTTTGTTTATACTCTTATTGGCAAGGATAAGGATCCCATTTGCTGCATATCTTCTCCAACATTTGATATTATCAGACATCTGAAAAATTATTAATCAGGATGTTGTAAAATGATAGGTTATCATGAACTTAATGTGCATTACCCAATTAACCGATGAAATTGCATAGCATTTTCATGTGTTTGACCATTGAGGTTTCCTCTGTGAGATGCCTATTCAGATTTTTAGACTATTTTTCTGTTAGGTTGTTATTTGGAATACTTGTCATTTTATTTTCTTTATAGTATCTTTGGATCAACAAGAGGTTCTTAATTTTAATACACTTGAATTTATTAGTCCTTTCCTTTATGGATTTTAGTTTTTGTATCTTAGTTAAGAAATCCTTATCTTCTTTGCCATCAAGGAAAGAAAACTTTTTGTATTCTAAAAGTTTTAATAGTTTGCCTGTAATACCTGTGTTGAATCCACTGAAATTCATTTTTGTGTATGGTATGAGATAATGGTTAGACTTCATCCCCCTCCCTTCCCCCCAATGTATGACTGTTGACTGCATCATTTATTGACAAGTCTTTCTTTCACCACTGATAGACAATGCCAGTTATGTTATAAAATCACATTACCAGGTATGTGTTGATCTGTTTTGGCCTTTCTGTTTTTTACTGGTTGGCTTGTCTGTCCATTTACCAGTATCACACTGCCTTAAATTTTATTTATTTTTATGATTAAATGTATCAAATGCAAAAATGCAATTTAGAAGGCTAAAGTCTATTCACCACTAATCCTCTTATCTGTAGTTTCTGAAAAGACATGTACTATTATATTTCCTTTATTTAATCAGAAATGCTGAAAAGTTTCCCCCCTTTATCACCTGATATACCAATAACCTTGCAGTCTTCAAATTATTTGTTTTTTCCATCTTGTTTATGTCTATCCTGCTTATTTTTATTCTATTTTTGCTAGTAATTCTGTCCTTATTTCATTACCATTATGTCTGATGCCTCCCTCACCCTTGAGTCAGTGGTGGTTATATCTGATATTTTCCCTTCTTATGACTCTTGCTTGCCACTCCCTTAACTCAAGTTCTTGTTACTAAGCTTTTGGCTTGGTCTTCTGGTATCGAATATCTTTCATGCCTATACCTCATCCTGGGTATTTGTGCTGTTAGTCTTCACAAAGCTCAGTTCATTGCATTGGTTCTATCTATCTACTTTGTTTGATGTCCCTTGAGTCGTAAGTTCTATCTATCTATCTATCTATTTATTTTGAGACAGGCTCTTGTTCTGTCACCCAGGCTGGAGTATTGTGGCCTGATCACAACTCACTGTAACCTTGAACTCCTGGGCTCAAGCAATCTTTCCTTCTCAACCTCTGGAGTAGCTAGGACTACAGCTGCAGGCCACCATGCCTGGCTAATTTAAAGTCCCCTTATCAAGATTAAAGTCCACGTATCGAAAAGGTATAGGCCAAAAATAATGTTGAATCAAAATACCTCATAGAACAGGTTAACTGAAAAACAGTATAATAAACCGTTAATGATGAAATAACTTATAAGTAAAGAGGAAGGAAGCAATAACTGGAAATCTTGACTAACGTAGATCATCTCTGTTCACATATTAATAACAAAGTATGCTTCTGAAAAGTTGCAAATTCTCCACATACCTTGATGAATGCATAGTATCTTCATGAATTGCAAAAGGGTATAGGAACTGGGGTTGTTGATAGAATGAACTTAAATGAAATTAATACATGAATTTTATTAAAAGTATTTGAATACCAACGGTGAGCCAATTCCCATGTCAAGGGTCTAGAATATTTGTCGTCTTCTTTTGCCCTTGTTGAGATGAGGTCCATGTCAGATTTATTTCATGAAGTAATTGCTCTTCACCCTTGAATTCTTCCCTTTCTGAAGCACAGCAGCACTCAGGTCTACCTTTCAGTCATTTATAAATTTATCTTATGACTCTTGATGTATATGATATCATGCCACTGGAAAATAAAAGCCTCAATAAGTACCTAACCCAGTCATTGGTTTGGGTTGAACTATAAGTGAAATCATTTGAAAATTGGAATAAAAACACATCATACCAAAATCCATGAATTAACTAATATCATCTAAAAATGAGTCTATATCTACCTAATGCATAGTTTCTGTAGACAATCAAATGTTTGAATAAATGGGTCAGTCTTCCTTTTATTGAGGTACCTGCCTAATCTGTAAATGTCATAGTCATTTATTTATTTATATAAATTTATATTTAATATATTTATTTTTATTTTATTTTATTTTTTTAAAGTTGGGATTTGGCTATGTGGCTCAGGCTGGCCTTGAGCTCTTGAGCTCAAGTAATCCTCTTGCCTCAGCCTCTTGAGTAGCTGGGACTATAGGCGTGTGCCACTGCGTACGACTAATTATGTAATTTTTTGTATTTAGACTGTATACTATGGAAGCCTGTTTCCTTGAATCCAGCGTTGCAGGCTGAATAGTCAGCCTAGCCTATCCCTCTTGAACGCTGGCTGTTTTCCCCGTGGCTTGTTAGCATGCACCTTCTGATCATCTTCAGTCATGTGATGGGACATAGATGTGAAAGGAAACCCATAATAAACACTTGAAAAGTGTACAGTCTGTCTGAGCTGGAATAAAAGTAAAATCAATTTAAATTGTTTAAAAAATGTTTCACATCAAAATCCTTTACCTACACCTAATATTTTCTAAAAGTAAACCTATTACTGTTGATGTTACTTGACCCGGGCTTTATTTCACTTTTTGCTAGTGTTTCTACCTTGTCCTATCTAGAGATTGTTAATAGCTTTATCTTCTAATTCAGCTGTGGGATGGGAAGAGGAGAGAGAGAAGAGAAACAAATCTTTCTTTTTCCAGAGATCAGCAGCATGGCTACTTTGTATACCACTGGATGGGTGAACTCTTACCTCTTTCTGTTCTACAGCAAGGCTAGAGGGACTGTATTAGTTCTCTATTGCTGAGGGACAGGATCCCTGAGCCCAGGAGTTCAGGACCAGCCTGGGCTACCTAGTGAGACTCAGTGTCTACAAAAAAATTTAACAATTAGTCACATGAGCTGGTGTGTGCCTATAGTCCCAGTTACTCATACTCAGGAGGCTGAGGTGGGAGGATGGCTCGAGCCCAGGAATTCAAGGCTGCAGTGAGCTATTATTGCACCATTGCACTCCAGCCTGTGCAGCAGAGCCAGACCATGTTTCTTTAAAAAAACAAAACCTGAAAACTTAAATATTATGTCGAGACAAAATAAAGATAAATAGCAAACTGGGAAAAGATTGCTCTGTATCTAATACTCAGGATTTCTATCCAGAATATACAACTAGCTTCTGTGAACCAATAAGAAAAATATTAGCACAAAAGCAAATTGGTATGAATAGATGATAAATAGAAGAGGAAAGAAGGCTAATTGTAATGCATATGGAAAGAAACTCAACTGCATTTGTAATCAGAAATACAAACTATAGGAAGATAACATCAATCCATTAGATTGTCAAAAATCAAAATGTCTGAGAAACTCATGTGTTTGTGAGGATTTGGGAAACAGTGTTCTTGAAATGCTGGCATAAGTGAAGTTGTTCTGTTAACACTGGACAACAATTTGGCATATCAAGTGGATTTGAAAACAGATATCGTATGATTTATGTATATAAGCTAGCATAACTCTAGTACAAGTGTACAGAGAAATATACAAGCATCTTGCTTGCAGCATTGTGTGAAATTTTTAAGGGCCATCAGTAGAATTTATAAATTGTGATTGACACAGTGGAATATTATCCAGCAGCTAAAATGTGTTATATAGATTTAGAGTCGTATAACCACATGGTTAAATCTCAGAAACACACTCTTGAGTAGCAAGAGCAACTTGCAAAAAATAAAAATTAAATGATATCATATTCTATTTCTAATGTAAATTAAAAATTAAATCCACCTTTTTCTTTATATATATGGTAGAATAAAGATTAACAAAAACAGAGACTCAGAAATATAACATGCATAGAATTTGTAGTAGTGTTTACCTTTAGGAGAAAGAGAAGGGACTGGGAGAAAAAGGCTTTACCTTTTTTTTTTAATTATCGGTCCTCAAGCACATTATTGTTTGGTTTATGTTATCTCTCCACAGAAAACTAAAGTCCTAAGGACACTAGGGACTGCCTGTTTGTTAACACCTAAAGGCTTAATTAAGTTTTGATTCTTAATCTCTGTAGCATTTGACACTATTGATCATCCCTCCTAAAAATATCTGTTACCCATACATATCATGGTTCTATCTTGATTCCTTCTAAATCGGATTGCTACCTTTAGATTTTCTTTGCCTACCTCTTTGTTGTTGCTCTTCTCTTTCTCTCCTCATCCCCCAATCTCATCCCCTATTTCAGGAACAAAGCAGGCATTAGAAAAATTTAAAATACAGGAACTTCTCTATATAAATACTATTAACAAAAGTACTATTTAAAATGTTTTTTACCATTTGCAAAAGCAAATGTCTTGACTGCTCGGCCACCCAGTTCTGTGCCCAGAAGTTACCACTGATAATGGGTTTAATCTTTCAGAAATCTAATCTTCCCTCCACTACACAGGTACATACATATGTGTGTGATATGTGCCTGTGTGTAATAACATATGTATAAACAGAGCATGTATATTCTGTACTTTTTATTTAACATTATCTTTTGAAATTTTGCTGGCTAAGTAATATATATCTGCTTCCTTTTTGACAGTTGCATATTAAGAATTAAAATTATGCCGGGCGCGGTGGCTCACGCCTATAATCCTAGCACTCTGGGAGGCCGAGGCGGGCGGATCGTCCTGAGCTTGGGAGTTCGAGACCAGCCTAAGCAAGAGCGAGACCCCGTCTCTACCAAAAATAGAAAGGAATTAATTGGACAGCTAAAAATATATATAGAAAAAATTAGCCGGGCATGGTGGTACATGCCTGTAGTCCCAGCTACTCGGGAGGCTGAGACAGTAGGATTGCTCGAGCCCAGGAGTTTGAGGTTGCTGTGAGCTAGGCTGATGCCACGGCACTCGCCCCAGGCAAGAGAGTGAGACTCTATCTCCAAAAAAAAAAAAAAAAAAAAAGAAGAATTAAAATTATTTATATCTTGAAATGAGATAATCCCAAGAACAGATGACCATGAGCTCATTTCAGTTCTCGTTAACGGGTATTGTTAATTACCTGCCATTTGCAAAGGTACTGTTCTCTTGGGGATGAAAAGGATATGTAGAATACCATAGATACATTATTCTGGCCAATAAAGAGCTGTTTTTCTACCTAAGTAGACCAGGCATGTAAAAAAGTAAGGTTAAACCACATTAAGATTCTCACCGGTGTTAGAACCAGAGCATGGCTTTGAAAAGTCACCACATGACTGAATATTAGATGGTTAGGACAGAGCTTAGAAGTAGGGCTGCTGGTGACATTGAACATCTCCATAGTAGAGACGATCCATTTGGTATAGAGAACAGTACTTATTAGGGCCAAGGACAATATCTTGGACAAATTCCACATTTAAGGGACAGGAAGCAGAAACCCAGACAGAACCATGGGGACTGGCTTGGTCACAAGGTGGAGGGCTAGGAGAGTGAGGTCTTACAGACTTCAGAAAGGAAGTGGGTGTGGGTGGTCACCAGTGTCATGACAGAGGAAGATCTCTATTTGGGGGAAAAAGTCAATGGATTGATGATGGAGTAAGAGTATACTGGGTGGCAGCGTAGGATGAATTGGACCTTTTGGAAGCATTTGTATGTAGGGAAAACTTCCTTGATATCAGCTGTTTTCTTCTGCTTTCACTTAAGTGGTTGAGAACATTGTAACACTTAACCTCTGAGTGAGGAATTACTTTTATTATTGTCTTCAGCATCAAAATGTGGTTTCTGTTTCAGAGCACATTGGTCTGCTTTGTATTTTTTAGATCTTTTAAAAAGATTAATGTTAGAAGTGGGATATGCTTACAAAAATGTAAATGACTGTTTCAGGTCAGTGCAATTTATTTAGAGTATTATGCAGGTAATTCAGTTTTTACATTTATCTTTTTAGAGAAAATAATGACAAACTTTCTGAACTAAGGCTTTCCCCCCCTTTGTTCAGAATTAATTTTTTTCAAAGGGAAGAAGAATAGATTTTTCTTTTTCTGCTAAAAAAAGCTAATGCTATTTAAAGTTGGACCTTCACTATTAGAAGGCCAGCCCTCCTAATTTTAGGTGTTTAATGACTTTCAGCAGTCAGTTCTCTGTGCTGTTTTTTCTTTAAAACCTCACACGGAAACAGTTTGTGAAGATTTTGTGGCTTTGAAATTTCTCAGCGTTTGTGTTAGGTCGTTAAATATGAAATGTCCAATTAAGGTGTGTGCCTAAACTATCGACACAGCTTTGCCACTTTATGGTAGGTTGTTTATGCCAGCAGCAAAGAAGCCTGGAGAGTGAGTGGCAATAAAATCGTGAAAGGCATTGAGAATTGAATATTTTCCCTAAAAAGAAGTGTCCAAAGCCTGGAAGAAGTGGTAGTTGGTGCAAGGTTTGGTGAATATGGTGGATGACAAAAGAGTTTCCAAGTCCAGCCTCTGTAGTTTGAGCAGCATTGTTTGTGTGACATGTGGTCGAGCGTTGTCTTGCAAGAGGATTGGCCTGTCTCTATAGACCAATCTCTGCTGCTTAATCGCAAGCTTCCTCATCATTTCATCCAGTTAGTTGCAGTAGACATCCTCTGTAGTCAATTGACCAGGTTTCATGAAGCCGTAGTGGATAATACTAGTGCTGGACCACCAAACAGACACCATTAGTTTTTTTGATGAATATTTGGTTTTGGACTGTGTTTTGGCACTTCATCTTTATCCAGCCATTGTGCTGAACACTTACGATTGTCAAAAAGAATCCATTTTTCATCACATGTAACAATACAGTGTAGAAATGATTCACTTTTATTTCGAGACAGGAAAGATAGGCAAGCTTGGAGATGATTTCTCTTCTGATTCTCACTTAATTCATGTGGTACCATCTATGCAGCTTCTTTACCTTGCCCATTAGTTTCAAATGGTCCAACATTGTTGGAATAGAAACGTCAAACCTTGCTGCTAATTCACACTTAGGTTGAGATGGATTCGCTTCCATGACAGCTTTCATCTCATCATTATCCACCTTGGTCTCAGGTCGCCCACGTGGCTCATTTTCAAGATTAAAATCACCAGAATAGAACTTCTCAAACCATTGACATACGTGTGTTCATTAGCCACATCCTTCCCACAACACTTTGTTGATATTTTGAGCTGTCTGCGCTGCATTGGTTCCACAATGGAATTCATATTTGAAAATAACACAGATTTTTGACTTATTTATGGTTTCACAAAAATTGCTCTAAAAAATACTTGAAAGATAATCACAAGCCAAACTGTGTGTTTGCATAGTTGAAGATGTACTGTCATGATAAAAATAAAACAAGTGCCAAAAGTGAAATGTCGGAGACATCAGCTGTCAAACTTAGTACTTAAGGAGATTGGACATTTCATACTTAATAACCTAATATCATAGGGGAATGATTACTGAATGGCCAAAGAGAGTTATTGGCCAGGGATTAATTTGGGTGTGGTATAGTCTTTGGAAAAACATTCAGGTAACATTACCTGAAAGTTACAATACCTATTCCATAACATTGTTGCTTGAGTTTCAGTATGTGTCTTTAGATTTTCTAGTAAAAAACGTGTATGCGAATATGTGTGTATCTGTGTGCAAAATTAATAGCAAAACCTGATTCTGATGAAGGTAATATATTCATATTTGGTGCATTCTTTGCTAAAGGCTGTTTACATTGATTAGTACAACCCTTTTGGAAAGAAATTTAGCAGTAGTTCTATGTCTTATAATCTGTCCTAGGTCTGTCTAGGGAGGTAGTCTAAATTATGCAATAGGCACATGTAGAGCCACAGATTGGCTCATGGCTTTCCTTCTCCCCATGACGGAGCTTTTGGTATGGTTGAATTTGGGTGATCATAAGATTGATAAATTCACTCTGGGCTTTAGAAGACACACTGACCTTCAAACATGTCTGTTGGGAGTTAAAATTCACCAAAAGGATTTTGTTTTGTTTTTTGAGACAAGAGTCTCACTGTGTTGCCTGAGCTAGAGTGCCGGGGCGTCAGCCTAGCTCACAGCAACCTCAAACTCCTGGGCTCAAGCGATCCTCCTGCCTCAGCCTCCCGAGTAGCTGGGACTATAGGCATGTGCTGTCACATCAGGCTAATTTTTTTTATTTTTTGTAGGGACTGGGTCTCACTATGTTGCTCAGGCTGGTCTTAAAGTCCTGGCCTCAAGCATTTTCCCACCACAGCTTCTTAAAAGTGGTTGGATGACACGTGTGAGCTACCAGGCCCAGCCTTGTGAATTTTATTTAATATTAATTATTTTAAACTTAAACAGCCACATGTGGCTAGTGGCTACCATAATAGACAAACACAAAAGTGAATTTAAAATGAAGTTTAGGATTTGTTGCCAAAGAAAAAGAATATAAATAAAAATTTCTAATCAGTCAGTTCTCTTATAGTATGAAAATTCATCATGAAATGTTGTTTGTTTTATTGTAGGTCTCCAATTGAGAAACATGGCACTGTTTTCCTGCACTCTACCCACCTATTGCTGGACTTCTGTTGTAACAAGTTGGCAGACACTGGCTGGAACTGGGCTGCAATAAAACATGCCAGTTATCAATGCTGACAAGAGCCTAACAAGTGCCAACTTACAGATGATTACGCATTTTGAATTCTAATGAACTGTTTTAACTTTCAGGAAGAATTGTAAAGACCTGTACATAGCACAACATGATCCGGATAATATATATACTGTTCATGTACATCCACAAATACACCTTGTACCAAATAATGCTTTCTTGTAGTAGAATAAGAATCGTGTAAATTCTGAAAGATTTTAGCAGGTTTTCTTTCCTATTCATTGTTTCTTATCAGTTTTAAAAGACTCCTTAAAGCATGTCAGATGAAAAGCAATTAGGATTAAAAGTTTCCATTTAATTTCCTTTAAACCATTGAGGCTACATTAAACTCTTTTCACTTACTAAACTTTTGTATCTTCTTTGTTTTGACACACTCCCCTTTGCTTTATCTCTTCTAGCTGCCAGAAAGTTCTCAAATCATTTAGTTCAAATACTGAAATACTTAATAAGCAATTACTTGATTTTTATTGATGACTTCAGAGGATAGTCATCACTAGGTGCTTTGTCCTTTTTGTATTCTAGTTGCACCCATCTCTTGGATTGGATGTAGCAATAACATTTTTTGGCCGTTGAGAGCTCTTGAACCCTGTCATTACCCCCGAGAACTAAAAGAGTTGGTTCTTAATTCAACTTACTGAAATTTTCCCCAAACAGTATCAAATTCTGATTTGGTTTTGTTTTTGCCCTTGAGTTGCTTAATATTAAGGTTGGATAAATAAAGCATGCACAGCTCAGCTACAGGCTTTCTCCTTAACTCCTGGGTTTGCTACTAAAAATGCTGTTTACCCTCATACCCTTCTCCTGAGTCCTTTATATTTCTTTGCCTCTATTCTTCTATACTGCAGAGTTTTCTCACCTATTGTACAAAGAAATTGCGATGTATATTTTCATGTAATTTGATTTTGGAATTCTGTCACCTTATGTAGTGAGTTCTTCCAAAATATAATTTTTTTTCAATAATTGTCAAGTTGTTGGCTTTTATTGTATTGAATGAAGGTTATAATACCGAATGCCAGAGAAGTGCAGTTTAGAAAAATCTCAGGTTGATTCCTTATGCAAACAAACCTAATACTTGAAAATCACATGGCCATGGCAGTATATGTATTGGGTTCTATCTAGATTCTTATGTGAATCTAAAAACATTACGAGGTAAATGCGTTGCTATTTGACATGCAGATTCTGTCACTGACATAGTGCACTTGGATTTGATTAATGTTTGAGTATAAATATATTTCATATCATACAATTTTCTAGAACAACTTCAGCAAATGGTAAAATGAGCATGTGAAGTGTTAAAGGCAGTCCTAGGCGCCTCAATGTTTGTTGTGAGGTTGGGAATGGGAAGTAGTCTTTGGCATGTAAAGGATAGAACTTGAGACAGTACCAGATGGGACACGGTGTTTGATTGTGAGAATAAGTGAGAACTGGTTCATCTCTGCTCTGTGGGGTTTGGAGAAATGCTTTGGCAGAAGAGTGAAATGATTCCTGCCAATAACCCATACCTCTACAAATTTTGTATGTCCTTTTTTAAGCAGAAATAAAATAGTTGAGGATGTATTCACAGTAGAGAATGAATTTTCTAAATCTCAGTCTCTATTCTGAAGCATTGTAAAACCCCATAAACATAAAAACCCATAAATATGTAGTGACTGTGAAAATTGTTTAATTTGATTCTTCAGAGCCCGATTTTCTTCAAGAACTTTGTGACTTTTTTTTTTTCCTTCCCTAAAGACCATATAGAAATTGTTGCCCCAAAATGCTGGCACTGCACACCGACAAGTGACTTGGAATGCAATCCCTTTTACTCTTAAGTCAGAAGTTGTTCACATGGCGTTTGCTGTGGCAGAATGGAGCTAGAAATTTGTTCTCCGGCTATAATTCTGCTAGCAGAATTAAAACCTGGGATTTGATTCTTCAGCAAGTAGCAAATGACCTAGTAACTCAGGGACAACTATTTTTGAACTTTAAGTGCCACTTTAATGCAGTTACTTTGGTATAACCATGTGGTTTTTAGGGCTAGCTCTAGGGGACTGGGAGGGAGAGCCGGGAATGAGTGCATCTCTTTTCACACTCTTTCCCACCTGGCGCCCTGACCGTGCTACATGCTGAAACACAGGCCTAGAAAGATGTTATGACTTCTTTTCCTCTGTCAGAGATGTCATCTGTGCCTTGCCAGTGTTCATCTGAAAATGTAAAGTTAAATGCCTCTACATTTGAATTAAAGTCCACTCAGGTGACACTGAACCAGGTGGCTTTTGTCCCACCAGTACCTCATCATTTGTGTGAGGTGATTCTTCTCTGTGTCAGGAAAAGGATTTCCCCCCCGCAACCTTGTGCCAACCATCAACATCTACATAATCTTAAGGATTGTAGAACTGTTGGCTGTTTCCTAAATTTATTCCAAATTCTCACAGAGGCTTACAGATTTCAGTCTGTGCTCATAATGGGATGGATGGTCTCAGTGGCTTTCTGGCCTCTTCTTTTGAGTTTAAAATCCATATGAAGTTGATTTCCTTGTCATTATAAGGTAATATGCTTGTCAGGTTATTCCACTCGTTCTGTGATCACTTGAGTGTCAGTATCTTTAATGGCCTTCATTCTCGGTTGTGAAATTTTATATGATCGCTCACCCCCTACAAATTTGCCCACTTTGGGTTGTGGTGCCTGTGTATCTTTGCCCGTCTGGTCTCCAGTTGGTGGAATTACCTTTTTTGTACTGCCACTTCTCAGCATCTTTGAAATTTGACATAATGTTGCTTCATTCCAGTTTTTTTTTTAGTTCTGTAATTTGTTGATTGTATTTAACTATGTGAGTTCTGTTGTGATGTTTACTGTATTGTAAAGCACCTCAATCATGTGATGGGTGCTCTATAAATCAATAAATGATGACTTAGAGGCTGTATCATGGGCTATTCTGGTTTTAGGATGCAGGTCTCAAAAGCAAGTTTGTGGGATTCTTTTTCTATAAACAGCACATGGTACCAAAGGGCCCACAGGGGAACCTTGATAACGAATTTTACAAACTTTATTTAACGAAGGAACCAGAGGGTGGGAAGTGAACTTGACTTCCAACCTGATACAAAGCTCTTGAAATTTCCAGTACATGGCCAAGCGCCATTTTCATTCAGGGTTTCTGTGTGTGGTGATTTAAAACCTTAAAGTGGGCACATGTTAAAACATTATTGGGGATTTTGTCTTTGTTCTAAACTGGCTCTACTATAAAGATAAGCTAAAAGGTGAGAAACAGACTGAAATATGAACTGGAAGAGACCACAGGCATCATCTCAGTCACCACCCCCTCTCCTCCAAACAGATGGAGAAACTGGCCAACATTCCTGCCCAGGGTCACTTCGTAAGTTAGTGTCAAAAGAGGCAAGACTGAGTACTTTTTTTCTTTGCAAGATAATCAACATCCAGCTTTTTATCCTGAATCCTTACAAATAGTTCATATGGATCTAGTGTTAGGTGTTGAAAGCTTGCTTGTCTTGGTATAAGTTGCCAGTGGCTGTTCAGCCCTCTTTTAAAATGGAGAAAAGAACTAGGGGTGGTGGCTCCTGCCTGTAATCCCAGCACTTTGGGAGGCCAAGGTGGGAGGATCACTTGAGGCCAGTAGTTCGAGACCAGCCTTGGCAACATAGTGAGACTTACTACAAAATGAAAAAATTAGCTGGGCGTGGTGGCTCGAGGCTATAGTCCTAACTACTTGGGAGGCTGAGGCAGGAGCAGGAGGAGTGATTGAGCCCAGGAGTTTGAGGCTGCAATGAGCTATGATGGTGCCACTGCAAAATGTCCCTCACACCCCAAAAAGAAAAAACTGAGAAAAGAACATGAATCAGAGCTGAAATAGAAACAAGAAAATCCTTCCCGAGAGCAGTTTTGGGAAGATTGGGGATTATTTCCAGAGTTTATATCTGGAAATATACACACATAATCATCTACTCAAGTTCTATAGCAAAAAAGTTTTATTTGCATACTGCTCCAAATATAAATGAACAGGTTTTTGTCTCCTTACTGTGTGCAAGGCCCTAGGCTTCCAGGAAGGACCAGTTGATTTTTCTCCCCCCAGCCCCCATAAATGTAGTGTGAATAACCACCTTATCAAATTTAAACTCTTTGCTTTCCGGAGGCCCACAAACCCTGACAAGATTCAGTTTGCAGAGCAGGTTATTTCCCAGCTATGGTTTTCCTGGTGGTTCAGTTTCAGATGTGTATAATCTGGCTGCCAAGGTAGGATTAGTTGTTTTTGGCATAGTGGCAGTCTACACTGAGCTTTATTGAACTGATTAAAGAATTTTTGAATCCTATTCATTTAGGTAAATTAACTGAAGGAAAAGGAAAAGATTTTCACAAAAGGCAGCCAGATACATCAAAACATAGGAGCCACACAAAAAGTCCTAGGCAAGAAACTTGATTTTTTTCCCCCTTCTCGGCAGTATCCATCAGGAATAAGTATAATAGCACTTGTATGTTCACAATGACATTTATTCCGAACAAGCACTGAAAATCAAGTTTCTATTTATTGAGCCTCTGCTTTGTGGCAAGCTTGTGCTATGTGTGTTTCATAAAGGATCCAGTCAAATCTTAGAAGGATCCTCCAAGGTAATAATTTCTCTTGAGGAAACAGGTTAAGGTTAATTTGCCAAGGATGTAGAGCAAGTAAGTTGCAAGGCTGGGATTCAGTTCCAACTCCTTCCTTAAATACAGGGTGCTGTTTACTCTGTTTACATGTGAGGCAACCAGAGCTCAGGAACATTGACTTTTCCAAAGTCACACAGAGAGTGGACATGTTTTTTTTGAGACAGTCTCTCTCTGTTGCCTGGGCTAGAGTGCCATGGCATTGGCCCAGCTCACAGGAACCTCCAACTCCTGGGCTGAAGGGATCCTCCTGCCTCAGCCTCCCGGGTAGCTGGGACTACAGGCGCATGCCACCATGCCCGGCCCATTTTTTCTATTTTTAGTAGAGACAGGGGTCTCGCTCTTGCTCAGGCTGGTCTCGAACTCCTGACCTCAAGTGATCCTCCCACCTCGACCTCCCAGAGTACTAGGATTAGAGGCATGAGCCACCACACCCGGCCAAGAGTGGACATGTTGATGATGGTACTTCACCCGGTTCACTGGACTACTACTACCGGTCTAGAGATATCTTCCCCTTCCCTGCCGTGATATCTCACTGCCTCCAGAGTCCATTCCCCTGTGCTCTTGAACTTGAGACAGCATTTACTCCCTTCCTATACTTCATTTTCCTTGACTGAGGCAACTTCACACTAAATTCCTCTTAATCTGACAGCAAAACCTGAACTGGATCTAAGATTAACTGTGTTCCAGTGCTCAGATTTTGCAAAATGTCTGTATTTCGGGTTGTATCTAATGTAGCTCCATCCAAGCCTGTTGGGTATTGTAGCTCATGGAGTACTACAAATGCTTTGTTTTACAGGCTTTATCAAGTTACCTGTCCCAGGCTTTCAGGCCAGTTAAGAGTCCCCTCAGGAAATAAGGGCCCAGGGATAGGGTTATATCAAATAATTTCTAAGAGGAGTGCTTTCTCCTCTCTGAAAAAGGACTCTTTGAAGCTAGGTTGTGACAAAGAGGTAGTCAAGCCCGTGACTCGATTAAATGCCTCAGGTGAGTTCTGGTTTGACCACAGGCATCTAGTCCAAGCACACTCTGAAAGGGCACACCTTTGTTTATTCCTGCATGTGCGATACCCGAAGGGAGAGGGTCCCTGGTTTTCATCGGATTCTTAGAGGGGGTCATGACCGTCCAAATCATTAGGAACCTCGCATTCTAGTCTAATTTCCTCATGAAACTGATGGGGAAACTGAGATGCAGCATAAAGTTTGCAGGGACTTGGCCACAATCCGCACAGCAAGGCAATTGCAGAGCCAAACCCGAACTCGGTTCTTCTGACTCCCAGCGTAGCTGACGGTGGTTATACGTCATCAAACAGGCTGAGTCCGGGCTATACTCCAGGATCTGGGATGGTGCTGCTGAGGCAAAGAGAAGTCACCTGATGTAAAACCGGGCATCAACTCTAACAGTACTTCCCAACCACTTCTGTCTTTTTTATGCTATAACCCATGAAATATTTCTAGGATACTCTAAGATAAACAGATGAGGCTGCTCGTGGCCAGAGGAGACCAGCTTGCCTGGCCACTCTGAAGGCCGCATAGGCTCACCGTTTTGGCATATCTACACACCATGCTCCACAGACAGGGAAGCTTTGAGCTGTGGCACCTCGGTGGAGCCTGGCAAGTGCTCCCCTAGCCTTCCTTGTCTGAGTGCAGCTTGCTCAGTGCAGCTCCTCTAAGCACCTCCCTGCACATATGGTCTTCACACCTTTAGCCTCCCACAGCTGGAACCTCAGTTCCTGAGCACACAATTGTTCTTACGCATTTCAATATCCTTTTCTTTCCCTCTCCTAGGTGTCTGTCAGCCAGAATCATTCCCTCTTCCTCAAATTTTAACCCTTGACTCTATGTTTCCGAGATCTAAAATCCAAATTCCTCCTCCACTCCACCTCACTACTCACTAGTGCTTATTCTTGGCAGCACCTAAAACATCTCCAACTCTGAATCCTCCCTCTTTTCAGTTCTGACACTCCCATCCTTTTCTCAGATCCTTCTTTCAACTGATCATCTCTTACTCGTGGCTGTCTTCCAAGGCCACCACTTCCCCTCCAGCCCTTCACTGTTGATGCATTCTTTTGATTCTCCTTTGAGTAAAAATCTTTTTTGAAATATCCCATGCAATGCAGCTATGTTACTCTTTAGCCCTCCATTTTTCTATTACCTAACTAATCTTACAGTTTTCCCCACACTCATCAAAGATTTTGGCACCTGGCTTATGGTGTTCCTTCCTTTCCTACCTTTAAATTCCGACATTTAATTTTTCAGGCTTCTCATTTTTACTTCCACTCTATTCCATGGGTCCATCCTGGGCTATATCATCTCCTAGTGCTATTTCACTACGAACTCCGGTTGGCCACTTTGACCACAGCACTCTCACCACCATTGTTTGCATTGCACTGGTCTTCAATTATTACAGAAACCTGCAGTTTCATGACTCCTACATCAGCCCCTGGCCAGTCTGCATCCCATGTTTGATGACCTGAGCTGTAGTCTTTTAACACTCTCAGTTTCTTTCTGGCAATAAAATCCCAAGCCCTGGACAAATGCTATAATTCAAATTCTCTGTTTCTGCAGCCAGGTGGCTGAGTTCCAGAAAAAAGAAACCCAGCACACATACATGGGACGCTTGAAACCAGGTCCTCCAACCTCAGAGTCCTCTTCCAAATTTTCTTCACTCTTCTCTGGCCTCTTCTTGTTTAACAACCTCACCCATAAAATCGATCATCAAACAAGCTCTCCCATATCTTTCCCCTATACATCTATCTGCATGCATGTTCTTGCTTCCTAATGTTTTTGAATAACAGGTGATCCGCCTCTAGTCTAAACTTCATCCCTTCTGAGTTCCGTATCGCATGAAGAGCATCGCACCTCCTCAGGGACCGTGAACCATCTATACCTGTTCCCTTTCCATTGGCTCCTTCCTCTCAGCCTCTCACATCTTTAAAAACCTCAAGACCAACAAAAACCTTCTCGCAGCCAAGCTTCTCCAAAGAGTAGTCTGCATTTTCCGTGCCCTGCCAAGGGCGAGGAATATGGCCGTGCTCAGTCAGTGCTTAATAAATCCTGATCCCTGAGAGTACCCGGTGAAAAGAGACCAGGCTCCTCGCTTTTCCCCGAGTCCGGCTGCCCCCTCCACTTTTCATTTATCCCTTTCCTACCCTCGACTCCTCCCTTTGCCGCTCCTCCCATGACTGTCGCGAGACTTGGTGCCTCCGTTCCGCGCGGCCCCTAATGAGCGGCGCACTTCTCGCGAGACTGCAGACAGGGCCGGGCCAGACATGGCGGAAGGTAGGGTTTTTGTGGAGCCGCGCGGGAAGGCGCGGAGCTGTGGGGGCGCTGCTGGCCGGGCGAAGCAGCCTTGGGAGGGGACAGCCGGGCGTTGTCGCATGGGGCACAGTGGGTCTCGCGAGCCTTCCTTTCCAGCCTCTAGGCTCCACGGGCCGGGGTCCGGAGCGCTGTTCCTATGGCAACGCCCCTCCAGCGTCTTCGACCCCGAGGGACCACGGCGGGCTGCGGAGCCTGGTTAGGAGGTCCCTTGCGGGACGGCGTGCAGCCCGGGGCCCCAGAGGGTGGCAGGGGAGACTCCTTTAATTACCAACGATGCCGGGACCGTGGGGGAAGTAACCCTGTTCTTAGGAAATCGAAACTGCTGTCCTGGCACGTCCAGCATCCGGAAGGGGTACATCCCTCGCCTGCGGAAGAGCTTGGGACTCTTTTCGGGATGAGGGGTGGGGGAGAGACAGCGCTGCAACTGGCCCACGCGCCAAATGGGCGGGCGCCGTAGTCACTGGGCTCCCCAACAGCCCCAGCGTTCGGGAGGGCTGGGATTCTTTTCCCTGGTTTACAAATGAGGAGGGGAGGAAGGGGTTTGCGTGGTAAGGGGGTTGGCCAAGGTCTCACTGCTCGCAAGAGGCATGCTAAAACCAGACCTCTCTGCACCTTCGCCTTTCAGTCCAGTTTTAACCCTTTTTTCTGGCACTCTCTTTTTGACATTGCAGGTCAAGGAGCCAATTCAGGATGTGCCTCCTTAACGTAGCATTATTATTTAATAGAATCCTTCATTGTCAAAGCCTTATGGTACAGGTGGGGGGAAAGAAAGCCCAAAGACGGGGAGTTACATGCCAGGGACCATACAGTGACACTGCTGGCCCTGACCAGTGTGCTTTTCCATTTTACCCCGTTATTGGAGAAAAATACTCCTTGTTTGGCTTTTGTTTATTGAGTGATCTCAGTGTGCTTGGTCATGACCTGTCCTGTTGCTTTTGAGCTAAGCTTTGACTGAACCCATCGTTTATTGAATCTTAGATGTGAGCAGCACCTGACAGTTTGTAGGCTTTTCTCATTTGGATTAGGCTTCGGAATAACCTCTTGAAGGAGGCCTGGCCTTTGTTATTTACCCTTTGTAGATAAAGAGTTAAGGCCAAGGTTATAGAGATAGCTGTGACTGCACCCAGTTTTTGTCTTTGCTTTTTCTACTGTACATGCCCCTGGAGGGGGAAACTTCAGATGACTATTGTCTGAAAACAGAGGAGGAAGAAAAGGAACTGAAAGAAAGCTAAGGCATCCCCTGAAGCTAGTTTTTGGGTAGATTAAGGAAGATTGTTTTACACAGTGGGCAGCCAAGGAAATGAATCTGTTGCTCAGAGCTGTGAGGTGGGGTGGAAAGGTTCAGGAAGGCCTTCTGTGAGGTAATGGGTAGTCCAGCACTTTTACTCCAGGAAGGGAAGTTGAGGAGCGTTTTGGGAATACACTACCAAGGTTGAAAATGTGGAGGGCGGCTGGTTTTTCATTCAGCAGTTTTACTGAGCACCTGCAGTCAGGAGGATCCAGCCATGAGGCGTTCGTATAGGCTTAGGTCAGGGTCAGTATGTTGATCGTTATCCTGCAGGTGCCTTGAGACGTGTGTTAGGGTGGTCTCTGGGAGGCTGAGGTGGATGGATTGCTCAAGGTCAGTAGTTTGAGACCAGCCTAAGCAAGAGCGAGACCCTGTCTCTACTAAAAATAGAAAGAAATTATCCAGACGACTAAAAAATACATATATATATAGAAAAAATTAGCCGGGCATAGTGGTGCATGCCTCTTTTCCCAGCTACTCGGGAGGCTGAGGCAGGAGGATCCCTTGAGCCCAGGAGTCTGAGGTTGCTGTGAGCTTGGCTAAAGCCACGGCACTCTAGCCCAGGCAACAGAGTGAGACTCTATCTCAAAACAAAAAAGACATCTTGCCAGTGGAGTATACACCTTACACACAGAAACAAAATATTCTTTTGGGGTTAAATTGGCCAGTGGGGATAGATAGGTAAGAACATTGATGAGGTTCTGACTGTACAGTTTTCTTTTACCTTCTTTGTGTTCTGATTTCCTGGCCTATGTTTGGACTTAATCTTTTTAGAAACAATGTTACAAACTTTGAATGGAAGAATTCAGCCAGGTATTCTGGGCCCGTTAGCTCATTAAACTGAAGGTGCTTGCTATGCCAAAGAAGGCAAGATCAGCTAGAAAATGTTTTGTGGGGTATTACTTGTTTCACGCTGCTCGTGCTTTAATCAGAATTGTCAGTGCTTGCTGCACTTGTTCTGAGATACTTATTTAAATATAAAATAGTGGGGTGAGGTGGTTCACGCCTGTAATCCCAGCACTTTGGGAGGCTGAGGTGGGAGGATCTGTTAAGGCCAGGAGTTCGAGACCAGCCTCTATAGGGGAAAAAAACCACAAACCAAAAACCCAGGTTTGGTGGGGCACGTCTGTAGTCCCACCTGCTGGGGAGGCTGAGGCAGGATGATCACTCGAACTCAGGAGTTTGAGGTTGCAGTGAGCTATAATGACACCATTGCACTCTAGCCTGGGTAACAGAGTGAGACCCTGTCTCAAAAAAAGAACCCAAACAAAAACAAATAGCAAAAATATGTCATGTAACAATTGAATTATCTGTAAGCACACTGTATGGGAACCTCCCTGATAATGGTTATTGTTTGATGTGAAAGTGTGGGATATCACGTCTAGGAATAGTAAGTAAAACCTTGGGAGAATGAATATACAGTAGCTTCTTTTTTTTTTTTGTTTTGTTTTGAGATAGAGTCTCACTCTGTTGCCTGGGCTAGAGTGCCGTGGCTTTAGCCTAGCTCACAGCAACCTCAGACTCCTGGGCTCAAGGGATCCTCCTGCCTCAGCCTCCCGAGTAGCTGGGAAAAGAGGCATGCGCCACTATGCCCGGCTAATTTTTTCTATATATATATGTATTTTTTAGTCGTCTGGATAATTTCTTTCTATTTTTAGTAGAGACAGGGTCTCGCTCTTGCTTAGGCTGGTCTCAAACTACTGACCTTGAGCAATCCATCCACCTCAGCCTCCCAGAGTGCTAGGATTACACGCGTGAGCCACTGAGCCCGGCCTACAGTAGGTTCTTATGTGACTCGTTTAGAAAACAGCCTTCTTTCCTTCCATCAATCCATGGCTTCTGGTTTGGCCATATGTATTTAGTTAAAGTCTGTCCTAAAATTAGTTTCCATTCTACATCTCTACTAATCTAAGCTTCCTTTGTAACACAAGTGAACTGCTTCAAAAACCTCCTGCTTTTACTTTTTTCCCTTTGATTTTGTTTTCCCACAGCCTACTTTCGCAGTTTCTAACGTTCCCTTTAAAACAGTTTTAAATCAGATCATGTCTCTCCCACTCTTCTTAATATATCTTCTCCTCCATACGCAACTCTCATGGTTCTCCGTGATTTTAAAGTATATTCCAAGCCTTCTTCTAATGACCTTGAAGTCCCAAAAGATCGGGTCTCTGCCTAACACTGACTTTATCTCCTACTTCTCTTCTCATTCACTAGGCCCCTGCCACACTAACTTCCTTGCCTTTCTTTGTACATGCCCAACATACTTCTGCCTCTAGAAGGTAGAAGTCCTTTGGCCTAGAGTAGTATTTCACTGTTTCTCCTCATGGCTGACCAACTTTTATTTACTCAGGAGTCTGTCAAGTTGTCACCTCATTAGAGAGCTTCCCTTGTTGGAATATAAACCCCAGGAGAGGAGGGACTTTTTCTATTTCGTTCACTGCTGTATCTCTCAACCTAGAATCGTGCCTAAGGTTGAAAGAATATGAATTTATTGAGCACCATTTCCCAGCCATAAAGAAAAGTTGCCTGGATACATCCTTAGCCTCTTGCCAAGTAAACTGGCCAGTCCAACTGTTATTATGCTCTGAATAATGTCAGTCTACACGGAGCCACCCAACCTGCTTTTCATTCAGCCCATTTTATTCTTTGCGATTGAAGTGTAATACTTAAGAGGTCGGACTCTGCAGTTGGACATGGGTTTGAATCCTAGTTTAAGCAGTGATCATAGGCAAGTCAATTAATTGCTTTCAGTCTCAAGTTTCTTCAACTTTAAGAGGGGGGATAATCTCTATTTCACAGGTAGCTGGGAAGATCAAAAGATGTAGTGCATGAAAAACATTTTTAGCACAATGCCTGACATTTTGACCCTGGCATGCAGTCTTGTAGTTTGTCTCCTCTTAAACTATTCTCCCATTCCCTTCCTCTGTAAAATAAAAGTAGAAAAAAATGTAAATGGTTTATTAAACAGAAAATTTATCATAGACTTTTATTAACTTGGTGGAATTTGGTCAGGAAAATATTTATTTTAATTCTTATTTTTTTAGAGACAGGGTCTTGCTCTGTCACCCAGGCTGGAGTGCAATGGCACCATCTTAGCTCACTGTAACTTTGAACTACTGGGCTCAAGCAATCCTCCTACCTCAGACTCCTGAGTAGCTGGGGCTATCGGCACGTGCCAGCACACCAGGCTGATTTTTAAATTTTTTATATTGTTGGAGTCTCGCTCTTTTCCTCGGGCCGATCTCAAACTCCTGGCCTCAAGTGATCCTCTCTCTTTGGCCTCCCAAAGTGCAGGGATTACAGGCATGAGCCAGTGCCCATGGCCAGGAAAATACTTTTGACAACAATTCAAGTAAGGTGAAGATATTTCATATTCTGGACATTCGCTGGCCAATACAGTAGCCCCTAGCCACATGTGGCTACTTAAATTTAATTAAAGTTAAATAAAAATTTACTTCGTAGTGATGCTGGTCCCATTCAAAGTACTCAGTGGCCACGTGGCTAGTGGGTCTCTTAAGGGACATCACAGATTAATAGGATATTTCCATCATTGCCAAAAGTGTTGTTGGATAGCGTTGTTCCAGAAAATGCTTAATCACTGTAGACTAATAGAAATAGGGAGAGAAGAAACTTTGCTCTTTCTAGTTTTGAAATTTATCCATGTAGCGTTTCACTCATTCAACAAATATCCCAGGCCATTGATAATTACATGTAGTCTGGAGCGTTCTCGAGCACTGTTCCTTTATATTCCTTTCTTTTTTCTACTTTTCCTTTCTTTCACTTCTTTCACCAACTGTAGCTGTTAGCTTTCTCCTTGGGGATTTTTTTTTTCACCAAGAAATAGTTATTCCATTCACTAAAGTAGATGTGGATGTGTCAGTGTAGAGCTACTAGGTAGTACTGAGTTATGCAGAATTCAGTCACTGGCAAGGCGATTTGCTATAGGCGATTTGAGACATTATCATGATCTACAGTCATGCCAAACAAAATGAGAAATTACTGTCCCCAAACTCCCTTGTTGAATCTCAGTAGGCCAAGGACCTATGGTATTGAACTCACCTAGTAGGGCACTGTAGGGAGGAGGAGAAAACCACTGGGTTGGGTGGAGGGAGAAGTAATTGGTGGTTAATCAAGAATAGCCAGCTTGTTCATAGGGAGCTCTGAAGTCTAGGAGATTAAAAAAAAACCATGTGAACAAGATACCGTATTGTAAGTGAAAGGTGAAAAATGCTTAAGAGATTTTTTAGGGATGTGGTGGCAATGTGTTTTGGGTGGTCAGGGAAAGTGTTTCCTGTAGGAAAAACTTTAAGCAGGGCTTTGAAAAATAGCCCTCTTTTGGACATGGGGATATGAGAATGGGTCTCTATTCTAGGTGGAAAGAATAGTGTAATATGAGGTTGAAAGAGTGTGTTAAATGCTAAATTATGAAGGGCATTGGTTAAACATTAGAATTTTATTGTTTGAGTCATTGGGTGATGCCACTGAAAGGATATCAGCCAAAGTAGTGACGTAACTGGGATTGTCTGAAGCATGTTGAAATGGCTGCAGTGTAGAGGATGGGTTTGGGAGGAAGGAAGCCAGAGAGGAAGCTGTAGCAGCTGATGGTGAGCCGTTTGGTAAGGGGATTGGGGTCGGTGAGGATTGATGTGCAAGGACTGTGGAGGTATACAAGAGGACTTTGGGAATCTGTTCGAATGTTGCAGAGAGAGAGGGAGAGGGAGGGAGGGATGTTAAAGGTGACTCAAGGATTCTAGATCTGGATGACTCAGGCAAATGGCTAGGCACTAACAGGAAGAGGAGGAACAGATTTGAGAAGAAATACCTTGACCTCAGTTTTAGACATACTTTGCTATGCCCAGTATGCTTCTGTGTGGTATGTCTAAGTTGGAAGTGTTTCTAGTCAAACAGGAATTTGGAGTGGAAATTAGCTAGTTAGCTAATATTTGTTGAGCATCGCCTATGAAACCAGCCCTATCAGTGCTGTACAGGGTGAAGTTTTGAGAGACATGCGAGTCACTACACTGACTTGAACACATATGCAGACAAACCTAACAGAGTTGAATTACATTCAGGAAAAATGTGTCTCATCGTAGGTGCAAGCTACTATGCCAGGGAGTAAGACACCATCTTAGCCTCAGTGGAACTTGCAGAACAGACTGGGGAAGGCAAAGTTTTTCAAATAAGTATGCATATTGTGCTTTATAGTTTACTGAGTTTTCTCTTCTACATTGGTGATTAATGGCACTACTGTCCAGCTAGACTCTTAAGTCAATAACCTAGAAGTCTTCTCTGATTTCCCCCCAGCTCTGCAGTCAGTCGTCAAATCCAGTGGATCCTGTGCAGCTCGCACATCGGTTCTTTCCTCTCCTCTGTCACTCCATTAGTTCATACTGGTAGTTCTTAACCTAGAGAAACCTGCACAGTAGAATCATCTGGGGAGCTTTTAAAAACCCAGATTTATGCATCTGTCAGCTTCAAGGAAGATCAACGTATCCCACAAAACATTTTTTTCAAATGGATCAATATCGAATAAAACATGGTTTTGCTGAATCAGTTTTCCAAACGAATATGACAGTTATATTATATGCGTTGAGTATCCTAAATCCGAAAATCCAAAATCCGAAATATTCCAAAATTTGAAATTTTTTGAGAACCAACATGATGCTCAAAGGAAATGCTCAATTGAAGAGATTTGGATTTCAGATTAGGGATGCTCAGTTGGTAAGTATAACACAAATATTCCAAAATACAAAAAAGTCCGGAATCTGGCCCCAAGCATTTTGGATAAGGGATACGCAACCTTTATAATCTTACCTTTCCTGCCATAGAAGTCCTCTGCAATAAGTTTTGTCTGTGACCGGAGTAAAAGAATTTTTTAAAGGAAACTTTGGTTAAATGTTATGACAGTTACAATCGCTAGATCTTTTTAAGTGTAGAAAGTCAAAATACGAAATGTCTCTTAGTGCCATTATATTTTTAATAATATTTGAAGGGTTTTTTTTGGTGTGGGGGAGGGTATAGGGTGTCAGGGGTATCTCTGACCCTTCCTATTCCTTTGCATTCTCTTCCAGATGGTATTGGTATCTTCTTTTCTTTTCCTTTTCTCTCTTCTTTGGAAGAGGGCATGGTGTGCAATTGAGTTCTCAGCCATAAATATATCTACTTTTTTTTAATTCTCCCATAAAACAAGTTTCCCGTACTTAGCACTCCTGATTAATGAATACTCAGTAATCCCATTGAAAGAAAGATTTCATCTGTACTATCACAGATTTAGAATAGTGGTAGTGGTAGTAATTCATCACCAGTGGGGAGCTTTTATAATCTGATGCCAACAAAGAAGATAGTATTTTCTGGAAAGGTGATACTTCAATGAAATATTGTATGTGGAAGATCGTAATGTATGCCTGAAACAAAAAATTATTCTTGTAGTTCTTAAAATAGAGTGCTCCCACAGCCTTTATAATCATTTCTCTTTTATCTAATGGACATAGTTAAAGCAGAGTAGGGATAAAGTCCTTTAGTCATTAAAGAATTATACAGGCTGGGCACAGTGGCTCACGCCTGTAATCCTAGCACTCTGGGAGGCCGAGGCGGGAGAATCACTGGAGGTCAGGAGTTCAAGACCAGCCTGAGCAAGAGCAAGACCCCATCTCTACTAAAAATAGAAAGAAATTGGCCAAACAACTAAAAATAGAAAAAATTAGCCGGGCATGGTGGCGTGTGTCTGTAGTCCTAGCTACCCGGGAGGCTGAGGCAGGAGGATCACTTGAGCCCAGGAGTCTGAGGTTGCTGTGAGCTAGGCTGACGCCACGGCACTCTAGCCCAGGCAACAGAGTGAGACTCTGTCTCAAAAAAAAAAAAAAAAAAAAAAAAAAGAATTATACAAAGAAAATTAATTCACTACTAAAATTCTGGCTAGACTGTAAGAACAACAGGAGTATAGACAAAGGAAATGTCAGGGTACCCTGTTAATCTAAAAAGACGGACTGAATACAATGTTGGTTAGAATTGGAGTAGACACGCTACTAAACTGACACTTACAGATCAATGCTTATGTGCATGTATGGTAGTAAAATTCAGCAGAAATCAAGCCGGTGGGAGGGTGGAGGAGGGGATAGGGAAGTTCACACCTAACGGGTACAATGAACACTATATGGGAGATGGACAAACTTACAACTTTGACTCAAACTGTGCAAAAGCAATTCATGTAACCAAAATGTTTGTACCCCTGTAATATTCTGAAATTTAAAAAAAAAAAAATTTAAAAAAATCACATAATGACATATCTTAAAAAAAAGAATTAGAGTAGACAGAGGGGAGTAGAGAGCATTTAAGACAGGGAATGGAAAGAACACATGTAATTCCTAGATTAATTAATGATTAATTAATCTCATTTGATGTCCTGACATTGGAGCTGAAATCAGGCAGCATAGTATTAACAGGATGGGCTCTGGTTTAAGACCCGAAATCTTGAGTCTGTCTCTTGCTAATTTTATAATTTTAGGCAATCCACTTAACCCAAGTGAATTTTAACAGTTAAGTTAGTATACTACTTTTTGGATATGGTTAGAAGAACCTAACCATATGGATGTGTGAAGAACCTAAATGTCATGGGAGACATTAAAAAATATTAATTCCCCCTTTCTCTCAAGACAGAATCTTGCTCATTCGCCCAGGTTGGAGTGCAGTAGTGTGATCAGCTCACTGAAGCCTCAAACTCCTGGGCTCAAGTGATCCTCCTGCCTCAGCCTTCTGAGTAGCTAAGACTATAGGTGCACACTACCATGCTTAGCCTCCCCTTTCTCTTCTATTGCAAAGTATTATAGGAAACTGCATTTTATCTTACTCTATAAAATGATGTTTTTGATACTAATTCAGCAAGAAGTTACTAGGGCCTTAAAATCTTTTACTATACAGAATTTTGTGTTTGTAACAATGGGTATTTTAGTTTCCTGTGGCTACTGTAACAAATTTCTACAAGGTGGGTGGCTTAGAATAACAGAAATGTATTCCCATGATTCTGGAGGACAGAAGTCTGAAATCTGTATCACTGGGCTGAAATCAAGGTGTCAGTAGGGCCGTACTCCCTCTGGAGGCTCTAGGAGAGAATCTTTTCTTTGATTCTTCCAGCTTCTGGTGGCTGCTAACATTCCTTGGTTTGTGGCCACATCACTCGAATCTTCAAGGCCAGCATATTCAAATCTCTCTTTGTTTTGTGGTCACATGGCCTTCTCTGCACCTCACTCTTCTCCTTGTAAGGATGCATAAACAGCCATGTGCTGCATAACATTTCAGTCAGTGCAGAGACCCTTTTTTTTGGTCATATCAAGTAACATTTCATAGGTTCCAGGGATTTGGATATGGATATCTTAAGGGGGTGGGGCATTTTTCAGCCTACCATGGTAGGCAGTGTCATGTAATTTGACTTCTTAAGTTAAAAGATTTCTAAAGTTCCTTTGTGTGCAGTTTCTAAATGCTCAAAGACTGTGCTGCACACTTCAAGGTATTGCCAATGAGATGAATAAGACAATTCCTGTGCTCAGGAAACTTCTTGAAGGTACCAGGATGCCACATTAGGAAACTTGTACTTTTGTAGACAGTGGGGAACCAGCTGAAGTTATTTGATTAATTGAGCTGTGTTTTAGGAAGATTAACGATGGTGGAAGATTAATGACGATGTGTGCAGAATAGAATGGAGAGGTGGAAGGATGCGAAGGGTGACAGGTTATGTGTGTGAATGACACTAAGGACTCAAGGAAATGTTGGTGTTGTGGTGTTCAGATCAGCAAGACGGATGTCAAAGTGCATCCCAGAGGAAGGAGTTTGTTGTTGTTAGCTTTACTGAGGCATAATTGACAGACAATGAAATTTACCTTTTTTTTTTTTATTTTTATTTTTTTATTTTTATTTTTTTGAGACAGAGTCTCACTCTCTTGCCTGGGGCGAGTGCCATGGCATCAGCCTAGCTCACAGCAACCTCAAACTCCTGGGCTCAAGTGATCCTCCTGCCTCAGCCTCCCGAGTAGCTGGGACTACAGGCATGTGCCACCATGCCCGGCTAATTTTTTTTCTATATATATTTTTAGCTGTCCAATTAATATCTTTCTATTTTTGGTAGAGACGGGGTCTCGCTCTTGCTCAGGCTGGTCTCGAACTCCTGAGCTCAGAATGATCCGCCCGCCTCGGCCTCCCAGAGTGCTAGGATTACAGGCGTGAGCCACCGCGCCCGGCCTGAAATTTACCAATTTTAACTGTCAATCGATAGATATTTACAGTCACGTAACCACCACCACAATCATGACAGAAGATTTCTATCACCTTAAAATGTTCTCTTGAACGCCTTTGCAGTCAGTCCCATTCCCTGGCCACTGGCAGCCATTACTCTGCAGTTTCATGTGGAATCATACAATACGTAGTCTTACTGGTGTCTTACTTCTTTCACTTAGCATATTGCTTTTGAGATGCATCCATATTGTTGCATGTATAAGTAGTCCATTCCTTTTTTTCCCCTGTGAGACAGGGTTTTGCTCTGTCACCCAGGCTAGAGTGCAGTGGCATGGACGTAGCTCACTGTAACCTTGAACTCCTGGGATCAAGCGATCCTTCTGCCTCAGCCTTCCAAGTACCTGGGACTACAGGCGCCTCACCGTGGCCGGTTAAGTTTTTAAATTTTTAGTGTAGAGATGGAGTCTCTTTGTGTTGCCCAGGCTGGTCTCAAACTCCAAGCCTCGAACAGTCCTCCTGCCTCAGCCTCCCAAAGTGCTGTGATTACAGGTGTGACTGAGCCACTGTGCCTGACCTATAAGAAACTGTCAAATTGTTCCAGAGTGGCTGTGCTATTTTGCATTCCCATGAGCAATATATAAGACTTCTAGTTCTCCACATCTTTGCCAACCCTGTTTAATTTTAGCCATACTAGTGGGTATGTAGTGGTATTTCATTGTGGTTTGTGGTTTTAAGTTGCACCTTTTTAATGATTAATGATACATATCTTTTCATATGCTTATTTGCTATGCATTTGTCTTCTTTGGTGAAGAATTCAAATTTTTTGTCCTTTTTTTTATTGGGTTGTCTTATTGAATTGTAAGAGTTCTCAATATAATCTGACTACATGTCCTTTGTTGGATATATGTTTTGCAAATGTTTTCTTGCAGTCTGTGGCTTGCCCTTTCATTTTCTTGTCCTTTTTTTTTTTTTTTTTTTTTTTTTTTTTTTTTTTTTTTTTTTTTTTTTTTTTTTACAAGGTGGGGTCTTGCTCTGTTACCCAGGCTGGAGTGCAATGTTGTGGTCATAGCTCACTGCAGCCTCAAACTCCTGGGCTCGTGATTTTCCTGCCTCAGCTTTCTGAGTAGCTAGAATTATAGGCATGAGCCACTTGCCTGGCTGTGTCTTTTAAGAACAATTTTTCAAATTTGGTAAAGTCCAGTCTACCCATTTTTTTCTTCTATAATTCATTCTTTTTTGTCCAGGTTAAGAAATCTTTGCTTAATCTGAGGCCACTAAGATTTTTTCTATGTTTTTCTGTTTTTTCTATGTTTTAGTCTTGAAGTTCTTTAGGTTTTTTTTTTCTTTTTTTTTAAGATAAGGTCTCGCCATGTTGTCCAGGCTGGAGTGCATTAGCTATTCACAGGTGCAATCATAGCATACTATAGCTTCAAACTCCTGGGCTCAAGTGATCCTCCCACCTCATCCTCCTGAGTAGCTGGAACTATATGTGCGCAACAGCTCCTGGCTCTAGAAGTTCTATAGTTTTAACCCTTACATGTGATTTTGTGTTAATTTTTGTATATAATGAGGTATACTAGTTGGGATTTGCTTTTTCTCATATGAGTAGCTGGTTGTTCTAGTCCATGGTCCTTTCCTCATTGAAGTGCCTTGATACCACTGTCAAATCATTTGGTTATATATGTGAAGGTCTATTTTTGGATTGTATTCTATTCCATTATTCTGAATCCTGTCTTGATGCCAATATGATACTGTGTTAATTACTGCAGCTTTATAATAAGTCTTGAAATTGAGTTATGTAAGTGCTATACCTTTCTTTTTCTTTTTTTTCCCCCAAAGTTGTTTTGGCTATTTTAGGAACTTTGCATTCCCATGTAAATTTTAAAATCATCTTTTCATGTTCTACAAAAAAAGTTTGCTGGGATTTTTATTAGGTTGGTATTGAATCTATAGATCAATTTAGAGAGACTTGACATCTTAACAATATTGAGCGTTCCATTCCATGAATATAGCTCTCCATTTATTTAGGTTGTCTTTACTTTGTGTCAGCAGTGTATTATAGTTTTCAGTGTGCATGCATTGCACATTTTCTTAAATTTATCTCTCAGTATTCTATGTATTTGCTACACTATTATAAATGGATTACCATAGCCTGTACATTGATACCCTAGAGCTAACAAGTGAAATGGAAGTAGGAAGAGGAGTTTAATTTGAGGAAGATATTAAGATTGATTTTAGACTTGTTGAGTTTGTAGTACCAGTGGGTCATTCTTTCAGCAGGAGCTGTTGAAGAAGAGATTTGGGGCCATTTACATAGCAGCGACAGTAGAGTATGGGCATGCATGAGACCACATTCAAGGAAGAAAGTTAAGGGAAAGTTCAGTTCTAGGTGTGAACCTTAGAGGACTGTGTTCTTTTAGAGCTGTGGTCCTCAACCCCCAGGCCATGGTCCGGTAATGAGCCATGGCCTGTTAGGAACCTGGCAGCGGATCACTGCCTGAGCTCTACCTCCATCCCTCCCCTCTCCCCAGTCTGTGGAAAAATTTTCTTCCATGAAACCCATCCCTGGTGCCAAAAAGATTGGGGACCACTGTTTTAGAGAGCGGGTAGTCAGAGTAGTAGGCGAAGGATCCCTAAGAAAATAGGAAGAAAATTAGATTACAGAGTTAGTAAGCCAGGGCAAGACTTTCAAGAAGAATGGGCTGATTGAGAGTTAGACACTGCAGAGAGGTTCAGGGGCTTGATGAATAAGGAAAATGTCATCGAAATGGGTGATTTTATCATTGTGACTAAGACTGTTTAGTAGAATGGTTTGGCTAGAAGCCAAGTTTCAAAAGATTAGGGAGGTAAGAAAGTAGTAAGTAAAGAAGACTCCCTTCAGAAATTGGGGGAGAAGGAAAAGAGTGTGCTAGACTAGGCAATCATGAGCGTAACTGGAAAGAGAAGTTTGTTTGGGGGGAGGATGTTTCTGTGAGCCTGTTTCTGAGGTCAAGGAGGCGAGCCTGGAGACAGGCATGTCTTGAAGGTGTAAGGGCTGTTTTAGTGGCACGGGGTTTGGTAAGGGGAAGTGAGAGGTTACAGAATTCTAGGCATGTGGGACAGATTAATTGTTTTCTTCCCATCTCATTTGGATCTGGGCATCATTTTGATGTCCTAATTCTTTAAAAATCACCTAGAACAAGGGAACAGAGGTTAGTAAACTATGGCCTCTCAGTCAGATCTGACCTGAGACTTGTTGACTTGCTTTTGTACAGCTCTCGAGCTAAGAATTTACTTTTATATATACACACATTTATTAAAATATATAGATATTAACTATAATGTATATTTTAAACAATATTTTTAAATGGTAGAAGAAAAATCCAAAGAATATATCATGATGTGAAAACTACATTAAATTCAGTTTTGGGTGTCTATAAATAGAGTTTTTTGGAGGAACACAGCAACACTTACTCATTTATTCTTTGTGTTAATAATGGCAGAGTCGAGTAGTGCCACAGAGACTGCATGGCTCATAAAGCCTAAAATGTTTACTCTCTGGCCCTTTGCAGAAATTTTGCCAACTCCTGAAAGAAGAGTGTTATAAAAATACATTGTTGGTCCTTTTCTGACTGTCCCGTGTAACTATCAAAGAGATAATTTGCTGATTAACTATATTTTTTTTGTAGTAGACATTGGAATCTTTATTTTATGCTATTCATGGTTAATGCAGATTTTTTTGTCTTAAGCTTCTTTGGTTAAGTCAAGACTAATGAACTGTCAGAAAGGATGCTTTAAAATGTCTGACCTTAGACTGTGCTGATGAAGAGCAGATGGTTATTATTTGGAAAGAAACGTGATAAAATTGTAATGGAAGTTGCTGACGTTCTTCACTGATACTTAGCATATAGCTCTTTCAGTGAAACTGTAGGTTTTATCTATTATTTGAATTTCTAGGCTTATTTTTCAAAATTGGGGAGTGTGGGGAGAAGAAACCATACCTGAAAACTAGCCACTTCTTGATGTAGAAGAATAAGTAATAGTAATGGAGTAGCAGCAGTAGTAAACCGTGTTAAACCAGACACTGTGCTAACTTATTTAACCTATTTTAACTCAATTACTTTTTGGATAATACTCTAAGATACTGTTAATATTATTAGTCTCATTTTGTACAATGAGAAAATCGAAGCACAGAAAGGAGTAAGGTCACACTGCTAGTAAATAGGATGAGACCCAGTCAGCGAGGCTCCAGAGTACATACTCTGGACTGTCAATCTGCAAGCAGAATCTTGCAACACCGGACTATCCTGTGTTGTCTTTCTAAGAATTATAATAATAGCTAACATCTGTTGACTGGTAGTGCCACAGGGCAGGTACTGTTCTAAGGGCATTGTATGCATTAGCACTTTTATTGTTTACAACATCCTTACAGATCAAGAGGATGAGGCACCTAAGGTGTGTCACAATTAGAAAGTAGTGGGGCCAAGATTTTCATCCCAGTCAATCTAGTTCCAGAACCTGTGCTCTTAACTGCCGCGCTATAGATTTTCTCTTCATTGTTGCTCAGAATGCTGATTTTGTCCTTTTTTTTGTAAGAAGTCTGCAGCTTGGTGGCACTTCAAGGACACATTTGCATTGCTGTTTGCAAGCAGACAGTATTCCCCACAGAATGATAATGTCTCAGTCATGGGCACTCTCTATACAATGAAACAATAAGGCAAGCACAGTACCACTGTTAGGTGCGTATAAATTGCCTGAGTGCATTTGTAATCCTTTGGGTTTCCCTCTACAAAAGGTACTGGGTGGGGGAGCGTCTGTAATTTTGTGAGTAAGATCCCCAAATCATCCTAAAACCACCCTGCTTTTTATCTTGCCTCTTCTTTGCTCATTACCTTTGTCATTTATGTCTTGTGTCAGTGTCCAGGGAGCAACTACAAATTTGTATCAGGAATTCTGTAGAGAGACTAGGGTTATTGCTGTAGATTTTGGAATTATATGTGTATAACTGATATCCAGGGAAATGTATGGGGTTTCCTTGAGAGAGCAGAGAGGGAGAAGACAGCTGAAACAGAACTTTTAGGATCTCCCCCATGTGAAGGGTTAGAGGAATCAGGAACTTTCTATTCGTGAGGGCAAATGTCCCAATAATGCTCCCTGTCATCTACCTCCCATTGGTTCCCAAGGTTTTCCATTGATCTTCTATTTGAATTTTTTACCAGGGTTGCAATATATTAGCACATAAATGAGTATCCAGATTCTTTGTGACTATTAATTTTGTTCTTGGCCCTCCTCTGTTTGTGAGTTCTTTGTGGATGCTACTGGATTCTACATTTGATACTGCTTTGATTGCTACATACATTATTCATTTGGAAGAGGTGCAAGTTAGCCCTTTTAACTCTAGAAGAGGCAACTCCTAATCTACGAAAATGCTTAGTGCCCTAGTAGGTGCTTCATAAATACTTGCAGATTGATAGTTTAAGTGAAATGGAAATGCAGTGGTATTTCCCAGCCAGCTATAGTCATGCTGTGTTGTTATTCTTGAGGAGCAAAATACTTAGGTCAGCTAGAATATGATGTGATTGAAACCAAGGTTAGAAGGTTCAGTTTGCTTTGTGGAACAAAAATCTCCAATCTACAGCTACAGGTTACCACTGTGAAAATGTGGAAGCTGTCTCTTTGCAGGTGGGATGCAATTCTGAAACTAACAGGTTGACCTAGCAAAATGAGGTATCCTTAGGCAATGGCAGGTGAGTAGTAGCAGGCATTTTTGTCAGTGAGCTCTTGGAGGACTGGGCTTGGCTTAGGCTTGTAATTATTTGTACTTCTCATAGATAAATGTACAGTGCTTGTGTATTGTGTCTATTCAGCAAATGTGTTGACTGATAATAGTTTAAAAGGAGAATCTGACCAAGAAAAGACTGAAGCCTTTTTTTTTTTTTTTTTTTTTGCATTTTCTGGATCCAGTATGCTACAAACACTTAAAAGTTTTATTTAAATCTTTTGAAGTAAAACACCACTTTTCTGCTATGTTTTCTCTGTACTAGCCTAAACCAGGTAGGTGGTCTCGCTTCATGCTCCGTTTGTTTCCCGGCAGAGTGCTTTGCAGTGTGATTGAATTGGCTTGTTTAATTGCCTGTCTTCTCCATCATCCTGCAACTTTTAAAAACATGTGCCAAGGCCGGGCGCGGTGGCTCACGCCTGTAATCCTAGCTCTCTGGGAGGCCTAGGCAGGCGGATTGTTTGAACCTCAGGAGTTCGAAACCAGCCTGAGCAAGGGCGAGACCCCATCTCTACTAAAAATAGAAAGAAATTAATTGGACAACTAAAAATATATAGAAAAAATTAGCCGGGCATGGTGGCGCATGCCTGTAGTCCCAGCTACTCGGGAGGCTGAGGCAGGAGGATCACTTGAGCCCAGGAGTTTGAGGTTGCTGTGAGCTAGGCTGACGCCATGGCACTCAACTCTAGCCCGGGCAACA